>JAUCMT010000160.1:2065065-2075094 GCA_032357475.1 Enteromius thamalakanensis | reverse complement strand
CTTTTTAAACGATAATACCCAGGCTGTACTACTGCTGTCAGCGATACGAGTGCTTTTAACATGATTTCTTAATGACTGTTGAACATAACAGAGACATTTTATTATTATTAAAATACATTTCTTACATACGGTACCTTTAATTATCAAAAATCATTACAATTTAATAGTCAAAACCATCTGACGAAACTCAAAGGTTTGAGTCTGTAAGATTATTTCTTCACATTATTACGGATATTAATAACAAATTTAAGTCTTTATTCCCGTAACAAGACTGCATTTATTTGATCAAAAAATGTAGTAAAGTCTGTGAAATAATGGTTTGCTATTAGAAAATATTTGAAAATAATCAGCATCACTACTCCAGTCTGCAGTGTCACATGATCCTTCAGAAATCACTCTTGTATGATGATTTACTCAAGCATAATTTATTATTAACCATGTTAAAAAGTCTGATAAATACAAAGCTCAAAAGAACATCATTAAACTAGAAATCTTTTGTAACATTATAAATGTCTTTACAGCCACTAGAGTTCAATTTAATGCATCATTGCTAAATAAAAGTATTAATTTCTTTAACTCTACAATTTTGAACTAGATACACCAATGAACTAAAGATCAATTCAGAGTGCAAGTCAGAAATGTTTAATGCTTCATCATGTGAAGTAATCTGACGAACTCTAAATCAACCTCATAATAAAACATTCTTAAAGGAAGTTTACGCAAAAATTTAAATTCTGTCATCATTTATTCACCAATAGTTCCAAGCCTGGATGAACTCACTGCTAACCTGATTTTACCAAGTCCAACATGTCCCTGGATCAACATCTTTGTTGACCCTGGGACAACATTGTGATTAACCAATCAGATTTGAAGAACCAGTTTTACAGTTTTTTTTGTGAAGTTCAGGCATACAATCAGTGTTTGGTGCCTGAACATGAGTGTCGGTCATCTATCACTTCCTCTGATCTTAGGCATTACTCATGGGTAGGGCTAGGTTTAGGTGTAGAGACATGCTCAAGAATAAATGTCTGGATTAAAATGTTGTTCTAGGGTCAACAAAATATGTTAACCTGGGGACACATAGTACTTGGTAAAATCAGGATGTGACCGTTTTCATTTTTGGGGGTTAACTATTCCTTTAAGATGAACACTGGACCGGAAAAAAAAAAACACTAAGAATTTTATTTTGGTAGAAATTGTCCCTAGAGGTCAAACTACATAAATACAGTTTAAACACTGACTTTGTAAAATGTTATTTTCTAAGAAAGACAAAACAAAGGCTGATTGTAATGTCTAGAACAGACTAGAACACTAGAGGGGAAGAGATTTGGATTAAAGTGCAGTAGTGTTGACATTGTGAGTGTCTCCCTCAAACCACATGTCAAACTGATTCACTGCTGCTGAACTCAGCCCACATATCTGAGCTTAGCGAGTCAGGACAGAGAGAGGTCACCGTGTGTGTGAGAGAGTCAAAACTACAGCAACACAAACCCCTGATCTGTGCATGTGATCAGGCTTTAGCTGGTGCTTCTTTCAGGCTCTGAGTCTCAGCCGGGTTTTGTCCCCTTGTTTCAGGGGTTTAATGCTCTTCAGGAAAGCAGCCCGTCTCCACAGGTGGCTCCGCCCCTCGGCTATCAATCACGCCACCGCGCTCGTAAAACATCCGCGCTCACTGCCTTTCATGTGCGTGACCCCGCGACCCGTCAAACAGGCCAGCCAAGGTCAAAGCAGCAGATGAAGTATGTGGAGACGGGAAACCAGAGGGAAAGTGCAGGAGAGGGGACAGCACAAACAGGTACAGAAAGCTCTGAAGGTGTGGACTTTTCGTATATGCACACTACAAACACACACACACACGCACGGGTGCTAAACGAGTGTCTGTATGTCACACCTGCATACATGTGAACACTTACCATCTGAGATGTGTCTAGAGAGACAATGGAGCGAGTCTCCTCACGAGGGCACTCGAGAGCACTGGACACACTCGTCCCACCTGACCGAGAGAGAGGGAGGAGATAAGAGACCTTTTATTACAACAAAACACATTTTGTTTATATACTTGTTTAGAACAATTTCAACGTTATATCACATCACATAAATTCCAAAGAAAATATTAAGCTATAAAATAACAAATCATTAATTAGGTGTAAAGGACAACTCTTCTTCTTCTTTGTCTGCCTTAAATACACTTCCACAAGGCAACTATTCTCTCCACCATTTCAAGCACTTCCTTCTTCTTTGTCTCTGAACGACTCATAATATCTACACACAGTCAACCTAGCTGCAGAATACGAAACGACTCATTCATGCGCTTTACTTGACATTCTTCACTGTATATAATTGTAATTACTATTCTTAATATTAGAAAGGTGTTTATTTAATTTCTCATAATTATTACTCATTTACTGTCTCCTTTGTATTTTGATGGTGTAATCCTATTCTGTATTTTTCTGTATCCGAATGCTTTAACAATACTGTAACAAATGCCAAGCTAAACTTGATCAAATGCAATTCAATTTAATTCAACTCAATTCAGTTGAGCTTTATTGGCACGACTGTGTAACCTCACAATGTTGCAATAAATATATTATACAGACATACAGATCAATAAATTCTGGGGAAAGGAAAGATTTTTTAAAATTTTTGTAAGACGTCTCCAAGACTGCATGTGTTTGCTCATATTTTAAAACGCCCCAGTCTTCAGTGTCACACAATCCTTCAGAAATCACTCTGATTTTCTGCTCAGGAAACATTTCTCTCATAACGCAATCTATAGAATTTATTGTTATTTAATGTTTTTTTTTAAACAATATATAAACTGATGAGAATATAAAAGTGTTATTTGGTTTGAGCAGGTACTTGCCTCCGTATGGTATCAAGCAGACGTTGTGTTTGCAGGCCAGTTCCACAATCTTCTCCACATCACTGTGACAGCCTGAAACAAATCAAAAGACCATTATAACCTACTCCACTTCTTTAAACCACGACTACTGCTCAAGCATCGGAGGGTGGCAAGATGCTGTTTTTGTGTTTTTGAAAGGTCTCATGTTCACAGAGACTGCTTTTATTTTGATTAAAAACTAAAACGCAGTAAAAACTGCAACGTTGTGTAATATTATTACAATTTAAAACTTATTTGGTAGCATTACTCTAGTCTTCAGCGTCACGTGATCCTTCAGAAATCATTCAAAATATGCATCTCAAATATTACTTGCTCTCGAAAAAAGCTTAAAAAGCTTAAAAGAACAAAGCTTTGTTAAAACTAAATCTTTTGGACCATTATAATGCGTTTAAACAGTTCTGTACATCTACACTTTTGTTCTGTAAAGGGGAAAACCCCTCTAGATCAGTGGATCAGTATGAAGCACTGGAGCTCATCTGAACACAAGCTCGCATTATTCTTCACAAACTCACATTTCTTAGCAGAAGAGAATATTCAGTTGAAAATAATGCAATCTGGATCGTGATTTTATTCACATTTCTTCAAGATCATCAAAACAAGCCTTACTGAAGTGTGTGTGTGTGTGTGTGTGAGAGGGGAAGGTTCTGAACGACTGGAGAAGCTAAAGGATGAATTCTCCCAGAGAGGATATTCTGTTGGGAGGCGTGTAAAAGGGAGGCAGATGATTTGCTGGCCGCTTGGGTACTCTTCTAATCAAAGCTCAGCCATCAATCAGAGAGAGGTGCTGTCAGAGCTCCACCAATCAGAGCGCAGCTGCTCCGCCAGCTCCAGCCTCTAATTAAAGCCGTTTCTCATGAATATGAAGCAGCACTCAGCCGCTGATGCTTAACCCTTTGTGGTCACTCACTGGGCCAGAGCACCATGTCGGGCACCCGTCCTATCCTCCCCTCGCGCAGGGCAAAGATCTCATTCAGGCAGTGACCTAAGGAGGACAGAAAACACTTTCAGAAACACATCCATATATATCACCATTTAAAGGTTTTGGCGAGCATGATTTATTAAGAAATGAATACTTGTTTTGATCAATTTAATGAACTCTTGCTGAATAAAAGTGATTAAATGTCTGTACTGTTTATCTTATAGAATCCTTTTTTTTTTTAAATCAGGGCTTACTCAAAAATATTGATAATAATAAAAAAATAATGTTTCAAAAAATCTGAGATATTAAATGACATTTAAAAACATTCAAATATTCAAAACAGACTTTTGAATGCTAGTGTGTGAGGAATAATAAACAAATCCAACAAACACACACAAAACTAATGACAAAACATAAGGTCGTATGTTCTTTAAGAAACTAATTCCCACATGCAAGCAGGAATACACTGCAAAATGAAAGCAGAAAAAACATGAACACTTTTTTACCATGAGCTCGGAAAACCCGGTCCTCTGGGTCATGTGACACGACCAGACCCACTGCTTTCAGATCCTCGATGAAGGGCTCGTTCAGGTTAGGAGGAGCCACTGCACTTAAATTCAGACTGGGCTGGAGGAAGACACACACACACCACATTACACACACACACACACACACACACACACAGGTCTGATGCACCACACTTGACTTACTGTGGCGGGAGACTTGTGCTGTAAATTGGCGCCAAACGTGCCCTCCATCCAGTCCTTCAGACTTGGCAAAATCAGCCCACTCAAGCGATACCTGAAACCAGCCAAACACACACACACACACGCTCTGTTAAGCTGCTTGATTACACTCACAAACTAAATTGGCTTTGTGATGTAAAGATGAATGTAAAACATGCAGTTCTTCTGTTCTTCATACAAATAGATTATAATAACTGATTGAGTCCTGATGGAGACTAGTCCTAAACAAATTAGTCAGTCATAACTTTTAACTTAGTTATGAATAGATTGATCTTATTTATGACCCTGTAATACAAAACCAGTCATATGGGTCATTTTATATCAATAAATCATCTTAATAAATAAGCTTTCATTGATGTATGGTTTGTTATTATCGGACAGTATCGGGCAGAGATACGATTGTTGAAAAATCTGAGGGTGCAAAAAAATATTGAGAAAATTGCAATGCATATTATTTCTCAAAAATTAGGTCTTGAATTATTTATGGTAGGAAACTTACAAAGATGTATTGATGGAACATGATCTTTACTGAATATCCTAACGATGATTTCACCCTGAACACGGATCATTTTGACTCCTACAACTGCTTCAGATATCCCTGTGCTGCTGATGACTCCAGGGTCACACGTGTACTGGAGAAGTAAGACTGGCTAGCCCTGGGCAACTGTTAGTTGGTGAAGCTAGTATGTTTACGCAGCTGGTGTTGAGACGCAGCAGTTCAGATTACAGACACTAGATGGCAGGAACACACCACAGTCCTCCACACACAGGACATGACCAAACCCTAATATATACTTCTATTTCCACACATATATTACGCCTTGTCTGTGTTATGATGAAATACAGCAGCATCAGCAGCGCCGCTGTGTCTGTATGATTACACACATCGTGTGTCTGCAGGTCCTTGAGAAAAAATAAACCTCTCCATCCGTGCTGTTTATGCTGATGTCCTCCGTGCAAATGTTAAGAAAGCACAATGACACGTTTACAAACGCTACAATGACCAAAAAGCCTTGCGTAGCTAAAAACATTTATATTGAGCTCTGTGACATGCCCAGACCGAGCGGCAGGATGACTGTAAATACAGGCCACAGTTTGTTCAAAACACATAAATCTGAGTTTAAAGAACAATGGTTACTTTTAAAATGTATTGTGCAGATTTTAAGCTGCCATTTAAAAGACTGGGATCAGTTTTATGTTCATCAAGGCTGTGAAAAAAGGCTAATATTGGGAAATCTCATTGCAATTTCTAATATTGGTTTTCTATTTTAATGTACTTTAAAATACAATTTATTCCTGTGATCAAAGCTGAACTTCCAGTCTTCAGTGTCACACCATCCTTCAGAAATCAGTCTAATATGCTGATTTCATTTCAGTGTTTTTTTAGGAACCTGTGATTTCTTTGATTCTTTGAAGAATAAAAGTGAGAAACAACAGCATTTACTCAAAATAGAACTAATTTCTAACAATATAAGTCTTTGCTATACGTTTATACATTTAACACATCCTTGCAAAACTATACTGAAAGTATTAATTCCTAAAAAAATAAAAAAATAATCATAAAAATAAAAAAAATAATAATACTGATCCAAAATGTTTGGAATAGTAGAGTAAACTTATTGTGAATAATAACTTTTATCTAATCAAAGAATGCTGCACAACTGTCACCAACACTGATTATAAATCCTCATATTACAGCACTGTTTCACAGAAATATATTATGTTTTTTTGTATATGGTTTATGGTCATGAATAAATATAACCATTTACAAGCTCTGAGGCAATAAGGGTACATTTTATTCACTTCTTCATCATTCAGCCATCTTATCCTGACCAGTTTGTAATATCCTCTTTAGGGCTGCAACTAATGATTATTTTAATAATCAATTAATCAATCAAAAAAAGTTTTTTGATTAATCGGTGAATCAAGAAAAAAAAACAAAAAAAAAACAAGAAAAGCAGTTATTTGCAACCCTTTATTCAAAAACAGAACTGTATATTCAGAAAGAGCTCTTATTATAATAATACAACAAAATAAAAATGGACTTAAAATGTACGCTTTACATCTGCCAAATATATAGACTATTATTTTTAAATTAAGAGCCACCTGAGCTGCCAGAACAATACGTAATGAATTTGTTAAACAAAATAAAGAACAATACAAATCATAAAATGTAAGAGGATTTGTTTGAATGTCTTGTTCTCTACACACACACACACTCAACACACACACACACTCAACACAAACACACACAAAACACATACACTCTCAAGGTCACCTGAAGATTATTCATTACATTATTACTATTATGGTTGTAAGTGCAAGGTTCATTTAAACACAGCTAAAGATGACCAAGTGCAATAAAACAACTTTACAATTAAAATAAAAAGTACAACACACACAAATATATTAGTCAATAATAACCTCATATATATATGGGACAAATACACGGCAAAAAATGCTTCGCTAGCTTTGTAGTTTTGCCCTGTTTTCAGTCCAAATATTAAAAAAAATATTAAATCAAGATAAATTTACTAGACACATGAAATAGCATAAGAAAGTATGTCTTGTTTATGTCTGCCAATGGGGTAAGAAAACTAATCTGAGATCTAATCTCAAACAGCAGGTAAGCTTCACTTCTTGATTGCAGTTTTTTAGATATTTGGACTGGAAACGACACAAGCTATTTTTGCAGTGTAGCTATACATGACAACGGCCCAAAGAAGCGAGTGAATAAAAACATGTCTTTAGTCTTGCAATGCACCCCTGCTTCACTTCTGTTATTAACCAGCTAACTTACTCGTCGAGCTGGATGATGAGTAAACACCAGCACCAGGTACTTCATGAGGCGCTGAACCCTGCTAGCATCAGCGCGAGAGAGACGCTCCACACTCAACTGAAGGGGTTTTAATAATAATAAAATGTCTCTGCATCACGCAACACAGCGAATCCATTCTGAAATTCGTTGCCAACTCTTTTAGGAAATGATTTTTATTAATTTGTTGCAGCCCTTCTGCTCTTTCCATCTTTGTGCAGGATAAGTGTGTGAGACTCCTAACTAACAAAACCCAGTGGGGTCTGACTTTTACACACACAAAACACACTCAGTGCAGGGCTGTCAGCTCATGTAGAGCAAGACACTCCCTGAGAGTCTGTTCTGATGCCTCGTACTCACCGTTTCCCCGTGAACTCTGCTTGACCCTTTTTATTGAAGAGGAACCTGGAGTCACTGTAACCCCAGCCATTCCACTTCATGGTCTCTTGTCTGAAAGAGAGAAACACAGAGTTTATAACAGCCAGCAGCATCTGTGTCTCACAGTACCAGTCCAAATCTCAGCAAAACACAAGAAGATGGTAATAACACATGAAAACACACCATTTCTATTAATAAAGTTAAACAATAATAAAACGTACAATTACTAATTAATTAAACGTACAAATACGTACGTATTTTCTCAAGTTTAAATGTATTATGTTTAAAGGATGCAGGTCCTTCTTAAAGTATTCCTACAGTGCATAGTTTTATATAGTTTCTCATGAGAACAAGCGGATTATACACATCCTCACACCGGCTGCCAAAACACTTCTCTTCAGACCCAAAAGGTCACCAGGTCAAAGACGATGAGTCACATTTGTACAGTGTTACTCATTTAATACACCACCATGAGGTTGTGAACAACACAGTTGTTCTGAAATACAATATATTAAAAAATATTATGTGAATGGGGGAAGCATAAAATTCTCCAGAACTGCTCACTAAGCTTCGGATTAACGAAATCTGTCAAGAACTGTGCAATTAATGCTCAAACAGCGTTATGAAAAGCTTATTTCTCAGGCGAGATCAGTCGATGCATGCGCAGTCCTTGGCACACGTCTCACGTGCTCACTGTTTCTATAGCAACCGGAAGGCGGGGCTTCCTGTAATTGATCAGCAGTGTTAAGCGTTGCATTTTCCCCCATCCAAAACTATACGAGTGACATCTCTTGGGTATTCTATTGTCTTTGACTGATCTCGTCTGAGAAATACTTCCTCTGACGCGACATTCACTTCGCGAGCAAAGTTAGTCTGGCAAAGCTGTCGTTTTAGAGCATTTCAGATTCCTAGAAAAGTGGGAACCAATGAGAAACGAGCTTTCAAACATGGTGTTTACCGAGCAGCAACAATAACTGGACTCTGCTGTTGCAGCTGTTTGGAGAAATTCTCATGACAGCTTTTCTTTGAAAACGGAGCAGAAGTAATTAAAGTAAGTAAAGACATGTTCCTACGGCTTTAATGAAGGTTACGGTGGCTTCAGGTTTCGTCGCATCAGAAGGAGTGGCATGATTGGTTGTAGATTCGTCCAGTAGTATACAGAGGCATCTGAGGACGCATGTTAAGCCCGTAGCTTGGCCAGACTAAGCTCGTATGAGCTTTATAGTTGCTATATAGCTCTCTGATACCATCAGGAATATCTTAATGCGTGTTCTGAGATGAACGCAGGTCTCATGGGTTTGGAACGACACCAGGATGAGTATTTAATGACTGAACTTTCATTTTTGGGGTGAACTAACCCTTTAATTTAAAATGTGCAGTTTAGGCCTAATCTCAAAGCTTTTTGAACAACACACGCGTGGTCAATTTGCCACTTCTCTGCACATTTTTAAGAGCAAAAATCAAGAGATTTCAGCAGAAACACAAACGTTCAGGAGCAGATTCAGAGCACCTTCATCAGGTCACACATTACTTTGAACATTTACAAGAATATAGCTTACTTTTTCAAATACGCTATTTTTTTTATAAAGAAGTTACTTTGTCTCCTCACTCACTGACAGGTCTCCTGTCCCATGTTGAGAGGAAGTGAGATTAAGGTCTCTTCCTTCAGACCAAGGCTCATTCGTCTCACTTTTGTCTTAAAGGGCCCTTAGCTGCCTTTTTGTTACTAAAAACAAATCCTGCACTCTACCAGAAGTGTACCAAAGACACTTGATGCAAAAAGCATCACCGCATTTATTTACAAAGCTTTGGTCCCATGACATCATCAGGTCATCATAAAACACGCAATTACAAACTAAGATGCATTAAAAAGAAATCATGACCAATCTCTGTGAAGGACCATCATAATGAATAAGAAAGAGCAGCTCAGGGGCCAAAGTCATCGAATGCATTACATTCCACAAAAACCAATCAGCTAATGCAGTTAGTTACTTACTTATTAGTTGCAAAGTTTTACTGTGATCACTAAAAGTAGCTTTTCCCAATACAGGAATCTCACATGAGGCCAAAAACATCCCAATCATGTTCAAGTTAGCCTTGAAACTTGACTTTAACAAGCAGAAACACTGTTGGGTTCAAGTGTCCTTCTCCGTCACTACATCTACATGCCAACATAAAACATGCTTTCTAAACTTTAAACGTGTCATCACATTCTCTCCCAAAGTGTCCCTTTAAATCCAAAACCTAATAAACACACTCATCATTCACA
>JAUCMT010000160.1:2037086-2050785 GCA_032357475.1 Enteromius thamalakanensis | reverse complement strand
AGTTGGGAAGGTGCTATACCAACCCATAGTTGGGTTATTTGTTGGGTTATTTTTAACCCAACTTTTTTTAGTGTGTAAGTATTTATGACAAATATTATGAAACTAGGATCAGAACTGTGCTTTGTTTCCAGTTGTGTTGGACTCATTGTATCTGTGTCTGTTTCCTAACACTTGAGATGCTGAAATGCATCGACTTCTAGGTAATTTCTTACAGTAATAACAGCAGACTCTCATGGCCTCTTTTCGCCTGTCTGGAAATTTGAGTATTGCATCAGCACTGGTGTACTCATCACTGAGCGAGTTAGTCATTACAGCCGAAAAAAATGCCTTTTTTTGAACATGAAGTTTCTTAATAACAGCCCAGCAGAAGGATATGTGCTCCTTTTCCATTTCACCTGAAGTTTGAACCAAGCTTGTTGATGATGTTAGATGTTAGCACTGAAATTAAAGCTTTCCATGCAACTATAAAAACATTAAACACCACTGTGAGAAATGATTTATTTATAATATGACATTAAGCTTTGGAATGCAAGTAAAAAGGACGAGTGACATAAAAGTAAAGCTGACAGGGGACAGGAATCAGAAAAAAACAAATACTCTGTTAGTGTCCAGCAATGCTCTCCATAGAAGCGTTACTGAAGAAACAGCTCAGCCCAATGCATCTTGCACATCTCAGTCTGCTTCTTATTATCTTTGTCGGTCTACCGAGGTCACGACAACATGCCTGTGACAAGGACACAAACTCTATTTCTTGTTCTCTGTCCTTGGTTTTGACAAACGCCCTGATCTTTGTAGTTGGAGCAGCATGGCGGGTGGTGTTTGATTCTGTGCTCTGATTGGTCCGAGCCGCTGTGAACTCCTCCAGATCTCTGCAGGACACTTCCACAGAAAGTGATGAAAACATGTCGTGTTTTACCACAAAACAGAAAACACCAGTGTGTGCTGCTATGCAGTTACACAGAACAGAGCCATATAAATAGTTTAAAGGTATTTGATGTTGTATGTAACATGACCACAAATGTCTTTTTTTAATCAACAAGAGTTTTTCGAAAATTTTGAGCTGCTACCGACGCATTTTGAATGCATTCGTTAATTGTGTATATTTTTTTTAAATAGTTATCTTTATAGAGCTTTTTAAAAAACTATATATATATATATATAGTACTGTCTAATGATTAATCGTGATGAATGGCATCCTACATAAAAGTTTTTGTTTACATATGTTTTGTACTGTGTATATTAATTATATAAATAAATACACACATATGCATGTATATATTTTAGAAAAATATGTTAGGTCTTTATATTACACACACACACACATACACACGCACACATATATATATATATATATATGAAAATACATTTATTACATGAATAAAAATATATAAAAAAATAAAATATATACTGTATGTTTGTGTATTTATATATACATAATAAATAAACACAGTGCACATATATAATGTAAACAAAAACCTTTGAAAAATAAAAATAAAATGAGCATTCATAAAATGTAAAAAAAAATTACAAATTCAATTAACTTGTTATTTTAACATTTTATAAATTAAATGACATTAAATTAAATTAATTCATCCAGATAACCCAACTAAAAAAGCAACATAAATTAATTTTCAAAGCAAACTATAAAGAAATCTAAATTGTAATGGTTTCGATTCACTTTATCAAGGCTAAAATCCCATGCAGTCTATCATATAACACGAGCATGCATAATAATGATAAAGTAATTAAATGCTGTTAAAAATCGTTTTAGATATGAATCGTGTCACACCACAGGCCAAAAAAACCTCCCACAAACGGCCTGTGAATGCTTCCCTCGCAGGAATACGTTTGGAGCATTCATTCTTTCCAGCCGCCGTTCTTTTTGAGTTGAACTGACCTTTAAATCTGCCAGAAGCATTCATAGTAACCGTGTCTGTTTGCGTGGGTGGCTGATCTGGTGCTTCCCAGAGATGTAGTGAAAAAGGAGAAGCGAGCATGTTTTATTGTTGCTTATCTGAGGCGGGACAGGCGGGGTGTGCCGGCTCCTCCTCTCATCTTCATCTCTGCTGTGTTTCTGCAGGATATGGACCTGATAGATATTCTGTGGAGGCAGGACGTGGATCTGGGAGCGGGCAGGGAGGTGTTTGACTTGAGCTACAGACAGAAAGAGGTGGAGCTGCGTCTGCAGCGCGAGAAGGAAGAGGAGACGAGGCAGCAGCGGCAACGAGAGCAGGAGAAGGCTCTGCTCGCTCAACTACAGCTGGACGAGGAGACCGGGGAGTTTGTGCCTCGGAGCGTCCCGCTGGCGCAGGACATCGCCAACACTGCCCAAATCACACAGGTACTCCGTCCAGACGCAGGAAGAGAGGTGTGAGTGTGTGTATCCATGCCAGGGCAACAGAGAGAGAGGGAGAGACACACACACACACACACATCCGTTGGGTTTTCATATTTTATGGGGTCATATAGGCATAATATTTCAATTCTGTACAAACTGTAAACCATCCCCTATAGGAAACTTTTTGCTATTTTAGTTTTTCAAAAAACTACTTCCTGTATGATTTATCCACCTTTTTCTTCATCATGGACCCAAGTACATGGGTGAGGTTTCAGGTTTGTTAGTCGCTAGAGATAAATAAGGAGGAAACCCACTACAGATAAATAATGGTAAAACTGTTTGCACTACAATGATAATATAAATACAATAAAATAACATGATAAGACAAACCCATTTTAAATATGAAGTTTGTAAAGTTAAAAATAGCTGGATGTGGGTGAGAGCAGAAGCTAGACACATAGAATTGCATTTTCTATAGAATTAATAGAAAAATGGCCACGCCCGTTTTTACTTTAAGAAAAAGGTGGATACATTTAATACATAAAATGTACCAACAAGGTGAAAATTGACTGGTGTTACTATCCTTGCAAAGAAATGACCATAAAGTGATAAATATAAGATACACACACACACACACACACACTCACACAGGTCCAGGAGCTGCTCAGCAGGCCTCGCCCTGCCCTCATGTTACAGGGTGCAGCTGCTCAGTTGCTGGGGAACAGCTACTATGGCATTATTACTGGAACTCAGGTGCGCAGGCACTTCTAGGAAAGCAAGTAATCTCACACTAGATTGATAGGACATTAAAGACCTCGTTCTCCCAGAGGAGGGGAGCTCAGTTTGTTTCACAGATGTACTACGTGATTTCAGTCCTGTACGAAGTGAGCAAGCTACATTTTAGGAGAATAATTGAGCAGATCGAAGTAATTGTTTTCAGGTAACCCAGCATGGAGGAAACGTTTATTATTTGTGTGCTTTCAGACGTATTAAAGCATACTTAAGAGAAAATAATACGCGACACATACATCTCTTCCAGAATTGTTGACTTAAATCTGTCATTAACTACAATTAGTTAAAACAGCGTTAAAAGACTATTCACTAAAGAGGTAAAGAAGATACACAAGTCAAATTGTTCTTTAGTAGAGCGACTGATCTTAAATAAAGAAGTCACTAGATGATGGCTTTTATGCTCTGATTTAAAGCATATATTATTTTCCAACTTCAAACAGCCAAGGAAGAGTTACAGCTTTAAAACGATGGCATGGCTTAAATGAGATTTGAGATCACATTAAAACCCCTGACTTTTACCAGCAGACTCAAGTTAATAACATTAATAAGTAAAATGAGTTAGATAGCTATAATTAAACTATTAATTTTCTTCCTAAAATCATTCAGAGCACATGTAATTCAAACGACCGAAATTAAAATTCAGAACACACCCACGCCTACACAGATCTCAATCCGGTTCAGCACATGAAATCATACACATGCTTTGTTCATAGCTGTGAGTGGAAACTGTATTTGATGTATTTGACTGTGTATGTGCAGAATGGGGCTTTCGCAGGACAGGACGGTGATGCCATGTCATTCGATGAGTGCATGCAGCTCCTGGCTGAGACTTTTCCACTAGATGAGACCGCTGAGGTAATTATGGGCTATACAGCACGCATATATCACCTCACGGTAACATAACACCTATACATGTCACTGCACTTCAGTCTAATTGTCTCTCTCTTCTCTGTTCAGTCGGCGGCGCCTTGCCTGGATGACTCTGTTCCTCCTGCCACAGATCTTATGATGCCCCCAGCCTTTACCCAGAATGCTGTGCTGCCAGGCTCCCTGGATCAGGCCTGGATGGAGTTGCTCTCACTCCCAGAGCTGCAGGTATGAACCCTCATCCAGACCTCATTAACACGTTATAATCAGTGCAAAATTACCTTATCACTCCTGGAAATGCCATAAAAATTTCTCGCTGGCCATAAAGAGATATTTATCCAAATATACATATACATATTTATGTGAAATATTTATGCCAGGAGTGATACGTTCATCTTCACACTCACACACACACATATATATATATATATATATATTAATATTTTATTTTATACTTGCATTTAATGCTAACAGCCAGATTTTAGGATAACACACCTCAAAATGACAATTCTCTCACTGTTTACTCATCTTTAAAATACAAATAAAGATATTTTAATGAAACTTGAGAGATTTGAAAATCCACGTGTGTGAAATCCAAATGTTCATAAAGACCTCTAATAATAATCCACATGAATTGGTTTAATCATGCCTGCGGATGAACAGATTTAATTTATTCACATTAAAGCATTCATCATTGCACATATCCAGAGCACATCAAATACTGAAACTCTACTCAAATTCTTAGTATATTTTATGGACTTTTTGAAGCATCAAAGTTTGGGATGTGTGGACTTTCAGTGGAGCGACAGAAATCTCTCAGGTTTCATTAAAACATCCTCTTTTGAGTTACAAACCTGCGGGTTTGGAATAACATGAGGGCAACTAAACCATGGCCGAATTTTCATTTTTGATGTGAACTGCTTTAAAACGTTTTTTAGCGAGAGAGGTTGTGCTTCTGCGTGTCCTCTGATTTATACCACCTGTGGTTTAGAAAGTCACAAACAACCCTGTTGCTGAGCAACAAACAAATGAACCTCTCTGAGCTCATACTGTGGTTTGACGAGCAACTCAGGATGTATACTTCATTTGTTTTTCTTGAATTTAACCATTTTTACCATGAAAGCTGGTTCATAAGTAAACAAAAAGGCTGAAAGTTAAGGTCCTGTCGTATGACTCACGTCAGCATTCTACAGTGTATTGAACTCTGTGGAGAGAAGCATCAAGCTGCTACGTTACCGAGCAGGTCAAGCGTGGAAACACTACAAGTTCAAACAGCTGTAACTCTGCCAATTTAACAGACCATGTGACGATTCTCTTAAAGGAGAAGTGCACTTCCAAAACAAAAATTTCCTGTTAATTCCTGTCTTTCTGTCTTCAGTTGAAAAGAAATTATAGGTCGAGAAAAACACTTCAGGATTTTCCTCCATATAGTGGACTTCCAGTGGGTTGAGGGTCTAAATTGCAGGGATCGTGTAATGCTCTTTGAAGCTACACTGAAACTTGGGAAATTAGAAATTTGGACCTTCAACCTATTGATCCCCTTTGAAGTCCACTATATAGAGGAAAATCCAGAAAAGCTTTCCTCAAAAACCTTTAATCTCTTTTCAAATGAAGAAAGAAAGACATGGACATCTTGGATGACGTGGATGAGTAAATTGTCAGGCCACTTTCTTCTGGTTCTTTAATAGTAGACTCATATCGTTTGTCTCGTACAGTATGTGCCCTCTCTTCGGATCACAATGTTCACATGCTGTTCTTTTGCATTTTTAGCAGTGCCTCAACATGCAGATGCAGGAGTCGTTGGACATGAATGGATTCATGAAACCCTCCGCAGAAGCACAGGACCCAAACTACAGCCAGTACCTGCCCGGGATGGACCATCTCTCGTCGGTGCAGACAGAGGTGTGTCCTCCCGAATACATCAACACATACGACGGATCCTTCAACACTATGGTGTCGCCCAACCTCAGCCAGATGAGTCTGAACGTCCCGGATGTGGGAGCCGAGTTTAGACCTGAAGAATTCAATGAGCTGTTTTATCCCGAGATGAAGGTTAAAGTGAACAGTGGCCCTCTCACATCCGACAGAGGAAATGTAGCCAGTCAGTTGGCGGAGATCTCCAGCGATCCTCCTGTGAACGCCATGGATCTGCACAGCTTCTCACCCGGAAGCTTCAGCTCAGGAAAACCCGAGCCTATGTCCGAATTCCCAGATTCTGATTCCGGCTTGTCGCTGGATTCCAGTCCTCGCATGAGCTCTCCGGGGAAGTCCTTGAACGGAGATGGATCCTTCGGTTTTAGCGACTCCGACTCGGAAGAGATGGACGACAGTCCTGAAGGCATGGAGTCCGATTACACTGAGATATTCCCGCTGGTCTACTTTAACGATGGAGCACAGGGGTCTCTCTCGGAGAAACCTCCGGCAGACCAACAGGAGATGGAAGCGAAGAATCCAAAGATAGAGCCGGCGGAGGCCATTGGTCACTCCAAACCTCCATTTACCAAAGACAAGCAGAAGAAACGCTCTGAGGCGCGGCTCTCCCGTGACGAACAGAGAGCAAAAGCCTTGCAGATCCCATTTACTGTGGACAAGATCATCAATCTGCCTGTGGATGACTTCAACGAGATGATGTCCAAACATCAGCTCAATGAGCCCCAACTCGCCCTCGTCAGAGACATCCGCCGCCGGGGCAAGAACAAGGTTGCGGCGCAGAACTGCCGCAAGAGGAAGCTGGAGAACATCGTGGGCCTGGAGTACGAGCTGGACTCACTGAAAGAGGAGAAGGAGCGCTTGATGCAAGAGAAAAGCGAGCGTAGCTCCAATCTAAAAGAGATGAAGCAGCAGTTGAGCACCTTGTACCAAGAGGTCTTCGGTATGCTTCGAGACGAGCACGGCAAGCCCTTCTCACCCAGCGAATACTCCCTTCAGCACACTGCGGACGGCACGGTTTTCCTCGTTCCTCGCCTTAAAAAGACTCTCGTAAAGAACAACTAGCTTGGTTCCTTCTGCTCTGTTCTTCCACACTTGCTTCTGTTTTTTGGTACTGCTTTTCTCTTGCTAACACTGTGTCCTAACCAGGCATGACGCAATAAAGCGACAAAGGCTCTTCAGACGTCAGTGCGTTTGTTCTGACCAGCCACATGTACCACAATGAAATCTCATTGGTCTGGTTGCGCGTTATTGTACATTAAGCATCATCAAATATGTTCATAGTTTAGTCGCATGTAGTGCTGAGGATATGGCTAAATCCATCGCGGCTGGTTAGGACACGGTGCACGTTTTACGCAAAGGAAACAACTAAATAGGAGCGTATTTTTGCTTATACATCAACTGTTGAAATGGCAGAACTATTATATACGTTTTGCGTATTCTACTTTCCTAATATTCTTAACCTCCGTTGGATTTTGTACTTCTTTATATTTTCTCTGAGATTCTTTTACCTATATGGTTTGTAAATACATTTATACTTTATTTGCTATTAAGATAGGAACAAATGTACTGTATATATAAAAAATTGATCAAATTTTAGTATGCTAAAAATGGTTGTGATCATTTTAAGTCTGCACTTATGTCAGTTTTTATATCTTAATTTACTATTCTATTGCTATTTTATCTCTTGACTTTTTGGCTTTATATAATAAATAAATATTTAAACCAGCAAAGTCTATTGAAGCCGTGAATGGGAGATAGTTGAAGGACTGGGTCAGCAAAAAGGAAGTGGATATTGACAAGAATGAATGAGGAAGTAGCATAAACTATGGGAAACAGACAGTACACACAAAATATAAAAAGAAAAAGTGACACATATTTTACAGCAATAATTATACTGTTTATAATGAAGTAAAAATGATCAAGAAATTAGAGGGCAAAAAACATAGATACGACTTGAAATGAAATACACGTGCACTGACCGATCTTAAAATAGACCAGTGCCTTTGTTTCGTCTCAAGATGTAGACAAGTAGTGCCTCAAGAAGAGATATGTATTTTATTGGAAGTCGGAACTGAACTATGGCCTAATCCTGGCTGTGAAACCGGGTCTCGGTCTAATATTTTCAGTGACATTAATCTAGTTAAAGCGTAGCTTAAGGGTCCAAAATCTTATCGAGGGCACTGCTTGTTATATGCCATGACATCATAAGCATTGGAATAAAAGTTGAGGTTTTGGGCTTGAGATGTTTTGAGATTTTCTAATTTGGCTACCAACCATCATTAAGTACTCCACCCAAGTTCATGAGATTTCATAAAATCATAAGCCTTTGAGGGTGAAAGGCCTTTTGCAAACAAGTTTCAACCAAATCTTCCTCAAGCAAACACCCCAGTCTCCCGGTGTTATGCAACAGAGCAGAGTTGTTTGGCTGTGGCCCAATATGAGACATGCCTTCATTGAAGCCCCGCTGGACAAAGTACACCAGTAAAGAGAGTTGTTTGCGCTGCCAGCCACTTTCACCCACACACACCACCTTTGAACACACCAAACCCTCTCGTTTGCAAACTACAGTAGCTCTCCAACGTCAGCAAGTCACGCTACACCAACAGGGCCAACCTGTTCACAGACCTGCACTTACACATCACAATGTCAGATCTTTTCTCTATATGAAGCTTAAAGTATGATAAAAAAAAGCAGGTGAACACGGCTCACTGAATGCTTCTTTTGTTCAGTCTTACGCCAGCATCAACCTGCCATGCATTCTTTCCCCTCAACAGACTCAACCTAGAGGCCGGTAATATAAATGAGCAACGCTACAGTAAATGCTTGGAGGAGTTGTAGACTAAATGTTTAATTGCTTCAGTTTTAAGTGAGAGCATGTGACTTATCTGGGACAGCGTTATCTTAAACATTTACCAGTGCTCGTGACCTTGATTCGGTGTCAAGGGAACAAAGTCCCCACGACAGGTTTTAGAGTAAGATAAGCATTGCGTGAGAAGAAAAGGCCCTGCGCTCACACAGAAGCAACACAAACACAGTAAACTAAACACCCGGGGGGGGGGGTTAAATGCTTTTATTAAACACAATCAGAATTTGGCAATGCTATCACACTAATTCATTCTCACATCATGAGAGATGTATAAAATGTGGAAATATACATGGATTTACCCTGAATGAACATCCTCCCACAAAAACTGCATACATACAGTAACTAGTTAAACCTGTCGTATCATGAACATCCAGAATCAATGCATTTAATAATGACAACATTCACAGTTCTTTGTAACATCAGACAATAAATATGATCTCAGATAAGAGTGAATGTGTGTACACTCATGAATGAATCACGCTAAAACAACCTAACGTAGGATTTAGAGCCAGATTGAAACGGTGCTGAGGGATGTGGACGTTTCTGCTGGTGATTTACTGAAAAGAACTCAGACGCAGCATCTCATTTACACATCGACCCACTAAATATACCAAGAGCAGCACCAATAAGCAGAAGCAACGCTCTACTTACAACACAGGCACAGAATAGTTTCACACCTGTGTCTATGGTTTCCAGCGCTCATTTAGTAGTCCTAAATCCTGACTGTACTGTTTTAACATCAAACGATGCTTGCGTTGGCACTAAATTCTTTAAATTAGAATTTAAATGACCCTATTACCATAACATGCCCTGGCTTTTTACTTAGTTTTGTAACTGTCTTTATTCTCAATGATGACTGATTTACCATTGAAGGACAGGAATCTGCATGATTAGGTATTTCACTTGTTTGATGTGGAACAGATTTGATTTTGTTATATTTCTAACAAGCAAATTCTCTGCGTGGACCAATCTAAAGCTCTGCTCTCTCTTAGCTTGAGAGATTTGGTCTAGAGGTGTGATGACAGTAGCAAAATCTTTCATGCAAAAGGCCTTTAGTCTAGAGATGTATGAAGCACAGCGCACACATTAGTCACGATCAAACCATGCAGAACCAAACTGAACCGGTTGTAAAATCTGAGTAGGAAAATCATTTGTTTTAATCACAATCCCTATTGAAATGACTGAATTTTGCCAGCTAAAATTTGCTGGAAAATGGTAATCGTGAACAGAATTGAAGTTTTGTTAATGTGTCTCAAAACTGTGTTACGTACGTTTTTAATTTTAAATATTTCTTTAATTGTAACAATTACAATCAGAATAAAGGCAGCACAGTGTGATGTCTAAATACTTTATTAATCAAAGCTTTTCCCACATTACAGTAATGACAATTAGTCTTTTTGGTACTGTGTATATTTATTACGTATATATAAACACACACACCTGGAAATCACCATTTTAGTGAGATTATGCCACACATAATATTAAAGGGTTAGTTCACCCCAAAATGAAAATTGTGTCATCACTCACCATCATGTCGTTCCAAACACGCAAGATCTTCGTTCATCTTCTGAACACAAATGAAGATGTATCTGATGATATCTGTCCCTCCATAGACAGCAACACAACTGAATTTTTTCGCAAACAAAACTACAAAACTTTACAATTTTCTTTTTTATGTTTCTGGTTCTGGATTATTTCAGTTGTGTTGCTGTCTATGGAGGGACAGATAACTGTGACATCATCAGAAATATCTTCATTTGTGTTCTGAAGATGAACGAAGATCTGACGTGTTTGAAATATATTTAATGACAGAATTTTCATGTTGGGGTGAACCCTTTAAATAATTCTCTGCAGGAGGATATCTTGACCAAATCCACATATATTTTGCACACATTAATCTTACCCATCCAGAACCACCGCAGAAAACATGTCATAAAAGACTTTCAGCCACTTACTGTAGACCAGGCGCTGCTTTTCCCATCTGTAAATTAAGCAGAAGAGTTACTCTTACCTGCTCCTATGACTCTTCCTCTTCTTGTCTGTCTCAAACTCTCTCATTTCCGCTAGCCTTCCTTCCTTCGGGTACAGCTAGTCTCACCGAAACAGATGCTATCTTTCTGGAGACACACTGGCTGCCTGGTCCAGTCTCCAGTCTGAGAGCCCATCACTGTTGGTCTGTCTGGGCCCCGGGGCCTCTCTACTCTCACACACAACTCCACCACGCGCTCTCGCCACTTCAGACTCAATGACGCACTAAACTTCATTAGGCAAGTTACTACACAACTTTATTTCAGCGTTTTTTTTTCTTTCAAAAATAGTTCAACAATCTCGACTTCTCTCTTTACAGGTTTAACATGTTTCATGCCCTCAGATCTGACAAAATCTACTCATTCAGAGCTTCATGAACAACACATCTACTGTAATATATAAAAATACACGTGACAGCACGGCCTTCAGAAAAAAAAATATTTCTCCAAATAATAAACTCACGGCCACAACACGTTGTACACTCACATCAAATGATATTCAGGACTCCTCTGTCTAGTGTTTGGTGGCACAAGCGGTGTGAAGAACACAGTAAAGTCAAGCAGGTGAAGGAATGCACACACACACACACACGAGATGTGGAGTGTCTGACTACACTATTGTTAGTAAGACCTAGAACTGGCAGATCTTGGCCCCTCGCACACTTTCTCAGTAATCTTTCCTTTCCCTCCCACTCCTCTCATCTAACTCTGGATCTGAGGCCTGTTGAACAGACACAGGGTAAAACATCACAATCCTCCCGTGTTAGACGTCTGTGCAGTCTCTTAAACTGGGCTGAACTTACCCCAGACAAACCCATCAGTTAGTATCTCCTGGACCCATAGCCCCCACCGCCGCCGCCAGAGCCGTATCCACCTAAACGAGACCATCATAACCCACGATCAGGTTCACAAGCAGAGGTTTCGCTGCTGACGCAGTGCACTGGGGTTTCTGTACCTCCGTAAGATCCTGAGTTCCTTCCTCCAAAGTTGTTTCCCTTCATGGGGCCGTAGTTGGACTGTTGTCCTGCGTAATTCCCAAAATCGTTGTAATTTCCTCCTTCTCTGAGGCCACCTCCACCAAAGTTACCTGTAGTGCAGGTACAAATTTAGGTTAAAAGGTTAGTTCTGCCACAAATGAAAATCAGCCCTCAAAACCCCCTAGATATGACTTTCTGTCCAAATCCAATTATTATAGTAAAAATTGGGTGAGACATTAATGAACAAACAATGAACAATATGTTAGCTGACAGTACATTAATGTTAACGAACACAACTTGTGATTTTAATAATGCTTTAGTAAATGCTGAAACAAGCATTGTTGATTTTTGATTAATGTTATCTTATTGTAAAGTTTTACCAAATACTGTCTTTGCTCCTCCAAGCTTTATAATGGCATGGGTGGGTGAAGGAGCCAGGAATAGTTTATTATGGATGAATGTGCTTTACCTGACTACTTTTGGACTGTTGAACAGAAACACCCACCTAGCCACATTATAACACTTAGTTAATATAACTCTGATTGGATTTGTCTGAAAGAAGAAAGTAATATACACCTAGGATACTTCGAGGGTGAGAAAAACATGTTTTTTTATTTTTGGGTAAACTAACCATTTAATAGCAGAATGTGTTTATTGTTATATTATATAAATATGACCTTTTTAAAGAAGTTAAACTTGATCAAAAGTGACCCTGACGAATTATAAAGAAATGCTACTCTTTTGAATATTCTACTTACCAAAAAAAAAAGGATGATGAAAATAATTGTATCATGGATTCCACAAAAATCATCAAGCAGCTGAACTGCTTTAAAAATAATAAATGTGATGATAATAATAAGAAATTGGAGAATCAACAAATCATCATATTAAAAAAGGATCATGATGCTGGAAATTCAATCAAATATAAAAACACATTAAATTAGAATTCAGTTATTTTAAGTTAGAATAATATTTCACTATTTTCACTGTATTTATGATTCATTAATAACATTGTTTTTCTTCTTGGATGACCTCACTGAGACCTCTTGTTTTTAAACCCCGCCCCGCCAACCACCAGTCAAGTATTTGTCTTCACTCAAATTAAACTGTACCTCCAAAATTTCCTCCATCATTGTAGTTATTATGTCCTCCAAAGCCTCCTCCTCCGCCTTGGTTACCATATCCAGGTCCTCCACTGTATCCTCCACGACCCCCTCCATAGTTACCAGCTACAGCCAGACACACACCACAAACATGTACTTTAGCACTAACAATTTCAGTCTGAGCTTCATCACAGGAAAAACACGTTTAAATGTTTTTAGTTTTTATGCTTATCCATCAGTGATTCTCTATTTCATCAGTGCCACAAACAGCAGCCGTTTCAAAATACTGTTCTGGCAAAGAAGCTCTTTGTGTTCAACACTGCTGCAAATCAGCACAAACTGAGCAGGTTTTACAAGGCAGTGTGCTCATGTTAGTGTATTGATACTGTCCACACCAAATCCGTTGTATCCATCTCCTCCACATCCATCCCGACCTCCTCCATACCCTCCTGTGAAAGATACAGCATTCAGTGTGTTATTCACACCCGAGGTGCTGCTGAACAAACTGTGGATGTAATCGACACACACAGGATCAGATGTACAGTATCGCATTTCATCTTACCTCGGCCAAAGTCGCCACTTCCTCCTCTGCCCATGAAGTTACCTCCACCTCCTCCTCCACCACGATCTGACGACAGGAAAAAGCACATAATTAAAGAAACCAAAGAGATATTCTTTATAACATCTCCCAAATGTTTACGCAAAGAAAGAAGGCGGAGTTATTATTCTGTCTGTAGTGTTGCTGCGGGCGCCATGTTCTGGAGACGCTGTGTGTCGTTGTGAAAGTCAAACTACTT
>JAUCMT010000160.1:1994499-2034477 GCA_032357475.1 Enteromius thamalakanensis | reverse complement strand
ATCCTTTCCTGTGTATGGGATATTTTTCGAACGAAGGACTCAGTCCTTGGTTGAAATTCCGAGGATCCTCGACATTGAAACAGTCCTTCGACGGACGTCCTTGACGTAGCATCCTCGAAATTCTGGCTTCAGAGGATCCTTCCTTGACATTGAGAAACACCCCCTGGCTCTCCAGGACTGAAGTTGCCCAGCCCTGCTCTTAAGGTGTAACATATTTAAAGTAATATACAATTTTCATGAAGATTCACTCAGACTCAGGCCATCCAAGATGTAGATGAGTTTTTATTATTGTCATTGGAATGGATTTGGAGAAACATAGCATTACGTCACTTGCTCAGCAGTGGATGCTCTGAAGTGAATGGGTGCCGTGAGAATGAGAGACCAAACAGCTGGTAAAAACACAAATACAATCACACAGTAATTCACTCCAGTCCATCTGTTAACATCCTGTGAAGTGAACGCTGTGCATGTGGAAGCAACAAATACATCATTAAGGCGTTTACCTTAAACTCGTGTTTACAGATGGATCAGGAGAGAAATATGCCCAGATCAAGTACTGTTTACAAGTGACCGAGTAAAACTAGTAGGTAACGGTTTTGAATTACAAGGCCATAATTGTGAATTGTTTTTTTTTTTTTTTTTTACAAACGCACTTTTTCTGTTCATAAGATGTTAATTAATTGTCTGTTTGGACTCTGATTCTGACTGCATCCACTGGTGAGCAAATGATGTAGGCTAATGCTGAATTTCTCCAAATATGTTCCCATTAAGGAAATAAACTCATCTATATCTTGAATAAGTGCAGGGTGAGTATATTTTTTAGCAAATTTTGATTTTTGGGGGTGGTATTTGGCCATAATATTAAATATCAGCATGGCTGTGATCCAACTGATATTAAATAATGAAATGGCTCATTATTATTTATTTCTTCTTAATACTGTGGCAACAGCATTACATATTCACACTCCATGGTATTTTCATGGCACTCCAAGATGCTTTAAGGTACCTTTTAAATTGTATTTACTATTATTAGATTACAGATGACTTCTAGCTGTCTGTTCCTGATGCAGACACACAAGTAACTATAAATCAAATTCTGAACGTGATCTGATGGTCTCTCACCACACAGTCAGTGAGTTTGCCCCATCGCTCAAAGTGAGCTCGCAAACTGTCCTCCGTGGTCTCAAAACTGAGTCCACCGATAAACAGCTTCCTGAGCTGCTCTGGCTCCTTACTGTCACGACCCTGTTCACATGAAACACACAATTAACAATCAGACTTGACCTTTTGCCTCTGTGGAAATATGCCTCATTAGACTGATAAAACTGGCCCCGTAGGGCATACACTAAAGTTATTAAAGGCAAGGTAGTTTAAAACTGATAATGACATCTTCATTGATTACAGCTCTCAAACCGCAGAACTGGTTTTGTGGGTGTTGATGGACGACTTCCGGCCACGCTTTTGCCAAATTCGGTGTTATTTATTTAGCTTGAGTGACGTGAGCTCACCAATCCCTCCTGATTGGCTGAAAGACAGACGCTAAAAGTTGGGCGCTAGTCAGCTGGCTAAGGCTGATGAATATTAATGAGAGCACGTGATTGATGTTCCAGGAAAACTACGCGGCAACGTCAGCATAGCCTGTTTTAATATTCATGAGCTAAGCCAATGGCGTAGTATTTTAGCCGGTGGTCGTAGGTTTCTGAAATCAGGGAATAGAGTGGGTATCTGTCCAGTAAATTCCCACGCGATTTTCTTTCCCAAAACTACAACCTAAATTTACGAGGAGACGACTGGAAACAAACCGACGGCTGATATGAGAGCCTAGAATATTCCATGCGCCATTTTAGATTTATTTTCAGTCTTTCCTCCATATTGTTAGCGTTATTATTAAAAGTAAAACATTAAATCCCTGTATTTGTATGTTCAGCTGACGTGTTTACAAAAACAGGCTCAGTATTTTGTCAACAACCCCGTGTCTAAGTTAAGTTAACCAGAACACAGCAGCACGTTAAGAAACTGTACGGCGCCTTCATTTTTGGCACACGTTTGTTGTTCAAGAGAGTAACGTTAACCACAGAGAATTTGTTTTAATTCAAAATATTAATACTGGACAGCATGTATCTGTACCCGGTCACAGTTTAGCATGCAGCACTCACAAAACCATACACTGACATCAGATATACATCATTGTGGATACTGCTAACACAAACTGTTACGCAAAGTTATAGCAGGAATATTAATAACCAGTACCTCCATGCTGCAATTTTGCGCCCCTCGTTCTGCACAGGCACATGTGATGTCACCTCCGGCCATTGGAGGCGCTGCAGGACACTTCCGGATAGAGTTCACTCGGTATGTGCTGTTCCCAAAATAAAAAAATAAATAAAAAAAGTTAAATGAATAAAGGTTATGTAGTTCTAGATGGATAATAGTTTGTATAATGTTACACATAAATGTCTGTTTATAGCTACACCAGACTGAGAACAGATACGATTCCATAAGATTTCCATTGCTGCAAGGTTTGTTTGTTAGGAAGTTACATATAAGCTAAATATGAAAGAAAATCTCCTTTAAAGCTGTCCAAAGTCTCATATTAAAAAATAAAAAATTATAAAAAATAATTTAAAAATAAAAAAATAAGTGTTTATATATTTATGGTAGGAAATATCTTCATGAAACATGCGCTTATAAAGACACACTTGTGTAATTTAAGACACAGATACCTGTGCATTATAAGACAATACAACTTGCATTTTAATCAACTGTGCTTGTTGTCTCTGTGTCTGGCTCAGCTTTTAATAAAATCCCAAAATGAAACGATACATTATTTATTCATCAATCCATCCAATGAGGGCCTTCAGGTTAAATTATGATTTAAAAAAAAAATTTTTTTGGTTAAAGTTTGTATGTTAAATGTGATCCTAGTCATCTTTTTCTAGAAATTCAGGATGGTGTACATTTTTGGAGCGTGTTGCACCCGTGTAAACCTCCTGCCGGTAAAAATGCTTTAATAGGACATCACGTAAGAATCTGAATGCGGAGACTGTTTGAACGCAGTTCGTCTTATCTTGTTGATGATAACGTAATTGCATTTTAATTAAGGTGATGCAACTAAGACACTGCAGTTGTGATGAGTGTCAACAGTGTGTGGAGTCTGTTTGTGTGTCAACACAGTGATTCAAAGCCATGGGTTTTACTAATTACTGTAAATACAGTGCAAAAAAGAACAAAGAAGTCCCTATAGGCTGTTTAGATGCAGTTTGTCACTTTAACTGAAAATGATCCACAATGTTTAACATACATTCACTGTCATCTCCATTTGAAACATATTTATTGTTATTTAACAAATTTCTTGGAAAGTTTGCCTTATGTCAGACCTAAAAAGACAAGTTTATGTTTGCATGACACATCATCCGCAGTCAAAGAAGCAGTTTGCGCCTGTCTTTCATAAAGCTGACCTGTGTCTCAGAAGACGGAAACCATGCAGTCAGGCTGGTTTTACGCACGAGTTGGAAAAGGCCATGGAAATAAGAGCACACAGCGCCACCTGCTGGCCATTAATGCCGTTCAAAACTGAACACGACAGAAGTCATTAATAAAATTAACATGTAAGCAGCATCCTTCTATTAATAGTTGAATAAATCGACGTAAAATGGCCTTGGTAAAAAGCTATCTGGCAGGAGCATGAATGCTGATTTATAGGAGTTTTATGAGATGGTTATAATGTGTATCATCATTACCACAATGTGACAGATGAAATAGTGGCATAATAAAACAGCCACTCTCAATTCCAATATTAGAGCACTTTTATTTATTGGCAGATGTCTGCTTCAGATTTATTAGAGAAGCATATTTGGTTACAGTTAAACCAAGGGTTTCTCTTTCCTTATCTGTCTTCACAACAATGCCGGACTGGTAGATGCATGTTAGTTCCAGCTCGTTTGTTTCTTAATTAAACAGCTAAAAGCTCTCGGACAGGGTGACCTTTAATGAGCCTCTTGATTCGTTGTATCTCGTGTGTGTGATTTATTCTGATTGTAAGCAGCACATACAGGGATGTAAAACTGTGTCAATCAAGCCGAGAGAAAGGCGATGGGTCTGAGCTCAGGCACCTCTCTCTGAAACGTTACAGAACGCCAGCAGCTGTTTCGTTATGTTTGGGGTGAAGTCACTAGGTCTACTCTCATGTTACTTTTATTGATTTCACAGTTTTATTTGACACAGTATATGGAAATGTATAGGCTATTATATACACTGTATATGCAGGTTTATGACAGTTTTCTATAAATGGCCCTGCTGAAAAAAACAATAGAACCCTGCCTGAAACACAATAGAAATCGTCATGGATTTAATGGTTACAATGGAAATGGTAATGGTTTTAATGGGAAGTTTAGTGTATGTGATGGATTCTATTGGTGGGACATTAAATCCTACTGGAAAACTGCTCAAAACACACTACACAACTGGAAAACATTAGAATTTGTGCTTCTGTTGTTTTGTTTTCAGGGATACCTCCATTTGCACTTGACTTTCAAATTCTGGAAAACTTCATCAACATTTGTAACATTTCCCCCCCTTTTTTAAACCTTTACTGGATTTATAACTAGCTGCTGTCTTTGAGGAGGTCATGTGACAGCAGTGTCTTCTTTCAGGGGATGTCGTTTTAAATTTTAACAGGAATGAAAGCAGAACAGGTGCAGTGAGTTCAACAGGTTGTGTTGATTGTTCTGCTGGCCAGATGTCTTTCAGAAAAAATCAGGTCAGTAGACAAAAAACCCATAAAACAGTTTTGACAGACTGCTATCATCTTGGTGAAATTCAGTATGGTGTCTAACCTCACTAAGGTCTCTGTACTACAGAATTTTCAAATGTTGTTATAAAAATATCAAGTGTTAGTATTCTGCAGTGCACAGTATGCGGTATATGTTCAGTGATGATGGATGAGCTTTAAGGTGATTCAGAGTTATTTGGTGTTCTGGTGAATTGTGGGTTTCGTCCAGGTCTTGTTTCCCAGCTGAGATAAAATACCTCTCCGGTGATGGTTATGCTTAGGTATACTTCCTGCCAACTCTTTTGTTTGATTTCATATGAAGTCTCAACCTTGCAAAATAGTAATGTTTTCTTCTGAGATCAGGTCGAATTACCGTAATTATGAGATTCAGTCTTCAGAAAACGATTCAAAAGCATGCTTGTCCTCTGTGGTTCTGTATTGCTGGTTTTGTCTATTGTTGACTCGAATGACATGTATTCTTTGTGCGTTCTAGTGTTTCCTGAAGCACATTGTTTCAGACAGGTTGTCATGCCTCTCAGGTGCTGCTTTGTGTTTCTTGAGATTAAAATCAAAGTTCCAGTTGGGATGAAACGGTATTGTGGCCTAACGCCACACTTTCAGAAATATAGATCCAAAAGGCACAAATATGTACCAGTTAGCCTACCTTTGAGGTAATAATATGCTCCTTTTAGCGATACATCACTTGAACAGAAGAACTATTTATTTCCTTTAAAGAGCTTAATGCATTGATCTAAAGAGAAACACCAAGCGCTTTGCATCTCCAGAAAGCCAGAGAGGACTTTTATTTTGATATTACGTGACCCTCTGAGTCTTTATGGTTGTTATTCTTTTGTCAGGAGGGATGCCGCCTCTCTATTTACTCCTGAGTATGTTGTGACGTTGATCCATTGGGTCTTTGAGTCTGTGGGCTGGTGGTTTACAGGGCAGGTGTGTGCTGTGCAGTATCTGAGCTGTACAGATGTAGTATGATTGATGTCTTGAGTGTGTCGTCTTGCTCAGACACTTTGTCTCAGCTGTTGATCATACACCTTTCTGTTAAAGTTTAGAGTCGACAGGCGCCTGACAGTGGATGTATCAAATCCCACACACACACACACACACCTTCTCAATAAACCAGGGCTCCCACACACAATCATAAGGCTGATTGCTTCATAACCTCGTCACATGCTCCCAAAGGCCCTGAGTTGCTGACTGAATGTGTTTTCTAACTCATGAAATAATTGCCTGAACGAGGCCCCCTGTAAAACTGAGTGAGGGGCTTTAACAAGTCATTTTACAGTTGCAATGGTTCAGTGTAAATGATTAGCTTTTCATAACATTTGTGCTGGAATAATCACATTAAAATACATCCGGCAGGGGTTGCATTTTTAAAATCTGATCTAAAAAACAGTTTAAAAACGTAAACCAAGAGGCATGCAGCCCAAAAATAAATTATGGCAGGTTCGCCCTGAAGTCCCGTGACGTCACTCACTCCTCAGAGTGCATCATCTTCTCTGGGTTTTAAGACAGCACTTAAGGCAATAATTAACCAAAGTTTTATATCCTCTTAAAAATAAATGAATTATGTAACACTGGCCGTGTGTGACAGCAGCTGCAGTCAGCAAGTCTTCAGAATAAATCTCCCGGAGGAGCGACGCGCTGCTGCTGGACTCAACGCTGTTGATCTTTTCATCTCACTCTTTTTTTGAGTGACATCAATCACTTTAGGAGAAAATTATGAAAAAAAAGAAAAACAGATTTGTAGCAAATTTCTAAAAATTATTTGATAGTATGAAAAACACGCAAAGTATGCTTTCCAGCTAAACACCTGAAACCATCAGCATAGTACCTGCATAATTCACCCATAAATGTAGAATCAATTACATTTATAATTTTTTTACATTTTACAATTTTTGCGAGTTTGTGCATGCATGCTGTGATGATACAGGTCTAGTGCATTAATAAAGAGAGTCTTAGAGTGCAGAAAGGTAGAGAAGAGGTCACATTTCTCCGTTAATACATTCAGTCTACTCGTTATCACCAGTAGATGGAGCTGTAGGTCGAGCTCAAGTCATTCAAGAAAATGCAGCCCAGCTGTCAGAAATTCTGCATATATGCATTTGCTCTTGAACATAATGAGCAACCAATACAATAGAAAAAAGTACGTTGTTTTGTTATATTCATCCCTTCCCTGTAGTGCTGTCAGGAAGCAGCTCTCGGGACCTGTGTGCAGTCAGCAGTCATTATTATTTCAGTGCTGTCCGTGGATAAAAGCTGCGGTCCATACCACATTTTAAGAAAACAATAGCAACAATAACAACAACAAATAGTTATGTAGTTAGGTAACTTCAAGCTTGAATTATTTACAATTATAATAATGACATGATTTCAGCAACGCGTGATTTGCAATTCATAAACTAAAATCTCAGAGGCCTATGTATTGCAGTGGTATAAATAACATCCTAAAAAAGATAAATATGCCTACCTTTCTTAATTAACAAATTGTCTGATGGCTTGTGTTAGACTTATGACGTGTTAGAAAATGAGTTTCCACATTTCTGCAATATAAATCAATTCTGCAAAATAAATCATAAATCAAAAACTATAGGCTATATATATATATATAAAATGAAAAAGAGTCTAGGATCACTGCATTGGATTATTGTTAAGAGATGATTTAGCACAACATCATCCGCAGTGTTGCGTTTCTTAAACATCCCGTAGATGGCGCTCTTATCCACGAAAAGCTTCACACGTCATGAAGAATCATTGAGCATTTATTTATGACACAACAATGCATCAGCTGCCAGTAAATCTATTTCTTTTCTTTCTTTCTTTTTTTTTTTACTGACGACGTGTAGGCTATTCATTCACTTTTCTTTTCAGAGTACATACTATTCCACCTTTACTCTTACCTAGTATTTTTTTTTAAAAAGTCTTTAATAAAACTATTGTGTAGCATGGATGACTGGAGAAAAAAAGAAAAAAACTTGCTTACCAACAGTTGGGTAGGTATATATTGTTTTTTAATTGTTTCTTAATTATAGTTCATTCAAATGTGCTAATATATGCCTGTACCTTCCTTAAAACTAAGATCATAACACTTTCACTACTACTATACTAGTATCGACTTTGGTTTGGCCAACAAACTATTTAATTAGGCTAATAGCCCAGGCTATATATATATATATATATATGCGTTTAAGAATTCAAGCATTTCAATTGTACCTTTTTATTCTTTATTGTGATTAAAAAATGTATTCAGTGTTGAATATGAACTGATGTGCTCTGTGCCGTCTGGACACCGTAAACGAGCTTAAATCCGCCGTCTTTCAACAATGTTTTAGCTGAGTCTACAGTTAGACAGCCTCTGAGCTGCACCACACAATCTCAAGATGTCTCTTCACAGCTCATTAGCACAGTGACTGATTCGCGTTCAGACCTGCGTCTCTCTGATCAAAGGGCCCTGGGCTGGGGCTGAGCGTTGACCTTGCCCCGGGAAATGACCGCGAGGATCCGCGCTGAACGAGGGAAGCCCGAGCAGAGACAGAGAGGCCCGGCCTACGCGGACATACGCAAGTGGAAACCAGGAGGAAATCGCAGACGGGGAAGCGAAGAGTCAGTATAAGCGGCGTTTACCACCCTCTCTCACGAGAGCTCCAGTCGGTTTGGGCCAGAATCCCTCTCCCAGGAATTGAGGAAAAGCACAATCCCGCGCATCTGTTTCCTCAGACAGCGCATGGAGGAAACTGGACGTAAATCACACCCAACAAAAATAGAATCGGACTGTTATTCAGACGGATCTCGGAGGCTTTGGATTGGGCTTTTTCCATGCCTGGCACACATTCATATTTGCATTATTACAATATATGGCTATGCTTTTTGAAATAAATAGCTTGTAGGATGTGAAGGGGGCGAGGCTTGTTACCACAACTGAATATTTCATTTTTTAAAATCATAATTTTAAAAATTAATTTCTTTAAAGTCACCTATTCAGCCAATGAGCAAAATACTTACTAATAAAAAGGACTCAATAGAAAAAAGTAGGCTAGTTATAAAATTAAATCCAATTTAATTTCCCCTCTACATGCTAGGCTGAACACGTAACCTAATCAAAATAGGCTACATAATCAAAATGAACCCAAATCAAGTACTTGTAATTTAAAATGCTGATAAAATGTAATTATTTATTCTGAATATCATAAAACAAGTTCATCAAATAAGCCATGTATGTTTCAGTTAGTCTGATCTGGTTCCAAATGAGTCAGACTAGATGAAATAAGCCTGGATTGTTTGGTAAACTAGTTTTCTGGAACAGACTTAGGGTGCGATGTCAGGTTTATTAATGTAATGAATAATATCCTAAAACCCCTTAAAATAAAACATTTACTTGAAACAGGCCATCTCTGAGGAAGTTAATGTAGTAAATCATTTAACATTATTCACATGTTTACAGTTTAATGGTCAAAGTGAGATGCAGGTAAAAAACTAAAATATTTTAAAAGTAAAATATTTGGTTTCTGGTTACCGTTTTATGTCAGTATGATATTTATGTCCAATTTAAAACCATAATGGAAATCTAGAAAGTAGACAGTGTCTGTGTTTCTTCATCACAGTAGACTCTTTATTGTGGATTTATTGTGTTCATCACCCAACAGCTGACAAAATATGAATATATTGGAAATTTAGAACTGTAGTTTAAACCACAAGTTCTATCAATCACTAAAATAGATTGTGACAACTTATCAGAGTGATAACTATAGCCAGACATTCCTATACCTCCTCAAATTGACTATAGGAAATATTAATAACTAGTGTTTGTTTATTTTTGCTATATGTCATGAAATGAAAATATGGCACAGCAAGAGAAGCCTGTCATGTAATCTGTTGAAAACAGCAAATGTTTGGCAGCTACCAAATTTATATTAGCCTACACTTACTATTGATACAAATAAAATGTGAATTATGCATTGAAATATGTCCAGTGCCATCTGGCTAAACAGTGGGTATTAAATCACACATCTGAATAGCTTGGAGAGTTTATGGAAATTCAAGCAGCAGCAGCACGTTCTTGGTCCCAGGATCTCGTAAACAGCTCTGCATGGTGTCCACAACGATGAGCTCTGCACGGATCATGTGTTTATAGCAGTGTGGATAGTGCTGAGCATGAACAGACCCTTGACTGAACTTATTAGTTCAGTTTTTAAAACCCTGCTGCAGAGCTGCCTTTAAAAAACCCTGCATGACTGAAATTAGACAAAAGAGACTTGGCTTACAGTTGATATCAACAGAGTTCAATTTGAGCTTGTATTGAGGCAAAAGTCATAACTAATGGTTCGTTAGTGAGAACTGGTCCCCAAACTAAATGGAACCTAATTTCTACATTATATATTAATCAAAATATTAATTGCGATTACTCGCAGTCAAAAAAAAAAAGTTTTGTTTACATAATCCAGGCTATATGTGTGCATACTGTATTTGTAATGTGTTTATAAATACAAACGTTGTTTATATAGACTGTTACATTTTTAAAAAATGTTTACTCTTTCTCTCTCTCTCTCTCTATATATATATATATAGGAAAAATATGTGGTTTATACATGTAAATATATATATATATATATATATGCAAATATTTTCTATACATATACAGTGTGCTTGTGTGTATTTAAATATACATAATAAATATAACCAGTTATATAAAGAAACATTATAATAATAAAAACTTTTATTCTGGATGCAATTAATCTCGTTTAATTGTTTGACAGCATCAATGATTTTTTCTAATATGTGAGTACTGTATAATAGTATTCACTGTATATCACGGAGATCCTGCTATATACAGTAAAAAGGCCCTCAAGCATTGTATTGGAAAGGTCTTAATGTTTCTTGTAGCATTTGGAAAAGCCTGTGCATCAGGAGTGCATCTGTGATGCTCAGCTGCTATACTGTACAAATGATCCAGACTGGTTTTCTAAATCTGTGAAGCAAAATATTCCTTTGTGTACTGATAACAGTTTCCTCTCGAATCTGAGCAAATGAACAGATAAATGTGTGTGAAGAACATAAAGCAGGTTTCAGAGCTTTAGAGTGACTGTCAAGGGGACTGGCATCGTTTTGAATATAAACCAAGTTGATTTTATATACAGTATGGTGGTGTATTGACGCCTCGAAGCCTTCTCAGTGACTGTGACAGATAATGAGCTCGCTCCACGGGCCGTGAAACAAAGCTCTGGGACTAATAGATGCTACAGGCCTCTCGCAGACTGACGGAGACGTGATTAATAACTGTAAAAGAAAATGTTGCACAAACAGAAATGTCTAAAAATGATAATTTAGTCATAGCTAGAGGGCCGTCCTTTTTGGAGGCAGACCACACAGTTTGTGTGAGAAGACAGCGGCGTGTGGAGATGGAGCGGCACTATTGATGTTTGTGAAGGGGACATCAATACTGCGCTGTAATAAAGCTCTGTGGACTGCAGGGAGTCTCAATCGCGTTTCCTCGCCCCCAGTCCACACACGCTCCTTTCTATCCCTGCATCCCTGCGCTCAGATGTAATTACTTTGCTTGGCTATTCATTTAGGAAGTCATTGTCAAGTAAAATCATCTCTGACTGTGATAAGCGAGTAGGGTTGTGTGCGTTAATCTCCAGGGCGTTATGGGTCCTTGCTTTTATGCAAAATTATTGTTATGTTGTATGCGTTAATAGATTGGATAAAATATTGTTAAATAAATAAATCGTATTAGGTTGTTGTGTTGGGGGATTTAAGTAATGGTATTACTTTGAATGTTTTTCATATTTGCCAGGTCGTGTCTGAATGAAAGCTTACTCAATAAATAAACATGTTTTTTGAACACTAACCTGCTAAATTTGCACGAAACATGAGCCATTTTCTCCATTTTTCCACAAAACCTCACATCTCAGTTTCCATCTCTTTCCATCCTGCAAGCATTTTGTGAAATTACTTTAGCTAAAGCCAGTTCCTTACGTGTGTGATGCAGAGTCGATGTATTTTTGTAGGCAAAACCAGATATTAGCATCACCCTGCCTTCCTTGACATAAAGCTGACAGGATCCTTGCATGAAATAAGCTGAGTGACTCATAATAGTTTAGGATTCTTATGCAATGTTTTTCAGCATGATAAACGTACAACTGATAAACTAGTGTTGGGTTCAAGTCCACCTTGTCAGATATGAGTTAAGTCCTTTGAGTAGGAGACGTTTATTGATGTCTTTTTATCTTAATATTTTTTTGACTGACTTTTTATCTTTTATGCACACTACTGTACTCTGAGTAACCTTTAGTCTGTGTCAGGTTTGAACACGAGTCCACCTGAGTTCACTGAATAATTCATACGTCCAAGTGCCCCAATCCCGCCAGAAACACACCATAGTCACGTGACATAAACTTCACCTCTCTTTCAGTCTTGTTTGAGATTTTAAACTAGGATGTGAAAGTAACTAGTCGTCCTCGGCAACCTCTGTGGTCCTCTGTTGAAAAAGGGAAATGCTAAAATACTCATTTGTTTCCAGGTTTTGGTCTATGAGAATACAACATGACATCATCCTCCAGGAAGTGAAATCTTCTTGGTGGGAAAACAGTATTAGATAATGGGTTGAATGAGCTAGTTAATCATACTAGTTACTCCTTTTAAAATTATTTTACTTATACTTTCTGGCAACAGTAATTCGTTCCACTAGTTGCATTACATGTCTTTCACTCCCCAGCTAAGTTGCATATCTCCTCTATCATACATCTATCATCATTTTGGCTCATCATTTAGCTCCACACGATCACAGTCAGAACACTAGAAAACATGCAACATCACAATTTCCAGCTGATGAAACCTCAAATACTAAAAACTATTTTATGTAGACTACATAAAAAGCCAAAATTGTCCCAAATGTTGTCCCAACTAGTAAAACACAGCTGTCTGAACAAAGCTTTGCGAGTTCCCATGCGAGTATGCATCGCATAAACTATGCAATTACTGTTTGCTAATTCATTTAAACTGTTTTTGTTGTTTTATGGTCATTGTTAGTTATGTAAAGCACTCATATTTTTAACATTTGTTGATTGCCACCATTTTTGTGTGTTACTGTGTCTAGTTTTGAGGCCAAGACTATGTTCAGTAACTTTCTGTTTTTTGTCTTACAAACAAAGACAATGTTGTTAACTTATTAGACTAACTTATTCATTAATGGACTAACTTTGTCATTTGTAAACAAACATCAAGAAACAGACAAAAATTCAAGATAATAAAAAAGTGACATGCGACTTTATTGAGTGACTTTAGTGAACTCATAAAAGCTGTGTGGCAAGTTCCCTTGAATTCTTAAGCTGTCCACTTTTCTTTATTTACAGTGAAGTTAGTACATTGTATTAATCTGATTAATTGTAAGGTAATTGTAGCTATAACTTAATATATCAGTAACACTGATATACTATTATATTCCATGGTGTATTTTATCAAAAGAAACCGTATAAGTTCATAAGAAAATGTTACATTCTCTAAAAGTTTTAGGAGCAGAGGAATCAAAACATGCAAAACATGGAAACTTCCACATCAGTGCTCAGATCATCTTTTCTTCACACAAAATCAATGGAATGGCAATATTTCTATACACTGAATGTAAACTTTTTCATATGTGTGAAAATCCTGTAAATAAATCTGGGAATTATTGGATCGCTGGACTTCAAATCCCAAAAGATCATTGAAAGTATAAGCAACAAACTGTTGTGAACAGTAACTGTAATTCTTACTAAAAATCTTATTAGTAATTAGTTACACCACTACTTACTGCAAATAGGTATATTATTACTGTAACTAGTGTGAAGGAAATTTATATTTTTAATATTAATTATAGAAATAAAGGATGGCCTACAAAAGCTATCACTGAGGCAAAAGGTACAAGTTTGTACCTGAAGTAAATCTTTATTAGAGTGTTGAATAATTTGCATTAAATACTTGCAGGTATGCATCTCGGGGACATAATGTAGTTAGATGCCTCAAATGGCCACTTTCATTGTAGAATATGCAGTATAAGACAGCGTCTGGATTTGAAACACATTTGACAATTGCAAGAAAATAAGTCTTCAAAAGACTTTTTGTCTCATGCTTTTATTGAAGTAGAAACATTGCCACTAGTTACTAGTAACCAGTTACGTCCCAACACTTTAGATAAGCATTAACAATAAATTTGGGTATTTAAACAGTCTGATAAAATTAGGAAAAATTGGTAAAATGACATTAATACACTTCCTTGCAGAAGCATAGGCCTATTCACTTTCTTGAAAACACTGCCGAATTCAAAAGTTACTTTCGTAAAATAGAAAGGGTCCTACAAAAAGCTGCATGGCTGAGCCAGAGTGAGGGTCCCCAGGCTCAGTCTGAAATTACCTGATCCCGCCTCACTCCCTTAATACCTGTACAAGCACAACAAACGAGCGGGAAAGTGCTGTCCTGACAGTTTGGGTCGCTGTGGCGTTGAGCAGGAGCGCAGCGCTGCAGCGATCATCACGGCGAGGAGATCTGGGCAGGGCAGGTGTTTCCTGCATCCCCCGGGAGTAAGCAACTACACCTGCCGGCTGCAGGCCATGTGATGGATCGATGGAAGAGGAACTGACTCAGCGCTCTAGCCCTGCACAGGACCTGATTGAAACACTCTGTCATCACACAAACAATAACAGACATTCATCTTTTAGCGTCGGCAGGGGAGGCTGCAGCCTCGTGCTGGAGCAGGACTGATGAGGGCAGTAAAGGGAAGGAGAGCGCTTGGTTTAGGAAGTGGTTCTGTGGAGCCACCGTGTCACGCGGAGCAAACAGCCTCTTCAGCAAAGCTCCTTTATAAAGCGCTAACACCTGCCTCCTCTCAGACTCCTAAAATCTACACATTACACAAGCTAAGAGCGAACAGCCGTTTAACACCGTCCGACTGACACTTACTGAGTCATCATGTTTCAGCTAAACAAACGTCATTAGTCATCTGCATCGCATTCAGATCCTCGAACCACGGCAGATCATAACGCAAATAAAATGATAATCCATATCGACAGAGTAGTTGACACAAATTTTGAGTCAAAAGTCCAATTACACAAATGCATAGGTTGGTTTTATACAGTTCAAATGATAATGTTTTGTTTTATAATGGTTTAAATTGTTTCAATTGAACTGAAAACCCCTTGGTTATACTTTTATTTTAAGGTGCTCCTGTTACACGTTCCATGGTCTGTACATTATAATAATAAATTCTGCATAATCGCATGTAACCTTTACCATGTACATGTAGTGCTTCCACTTTATATTAGGTGGTCTTAACTTACATAAAAAAATAAGTACTATGTACTTATTGTGTTAATATTATATAGCAAAACCCTTTTGCTGCTATGGTGGATACGGTTAAGGCTAAGGGTGGGTTAAGGTATAGGGACCGATCAACAGTGTAAATTACATGCATGCATTTAAAAAAAAAATAATTACAACGTAAAAACAAGTAGGTTATGTAGGCCTACACAATACGTGTATTGTACCAAATGATTAATTTGAATGCAAATATACTGTATAAGACCATCTAATATAAAGTGGGACAGAATAGTGTAAACAAACCCTTAAATAATCAATAATAGAGCTTGATTTTTGTTATAGATTAGCCTACCGAATTTAAAAACATATTATCATCAAATCTGTTTTTACTACTCTAAAGTTTTTTTAAATTTATTTATTTAGTCCATAAACGGAAATACAAAAAAATCTACTTGCAAAAATAGCCGACAGTAACCTACTAGGACATGGACTTAAATTATTATAAAATTATTATCTTCACTCTTTACATTCTTTCTTCACGATCATGTCACGCGAGGTTTAAATATGACAGTTCAATGCGGTCATATTAAAATGACCACGCCGTAATTAGAATCCTTTCCGGAAGGTGATGCCGATTAAAATGGCGCGCTCAGCTGTGTTTTGTGGACGTGCAGTTCCTCTGATGATCGGCGGAGGGCAGCGTGTTCACAAAAACACGGGTGGCTGGAGCTCGCGAGAGAATGCATCTCTATCGTTTAAGAAACTTACCATTGCACATGAAATTAAGAATCAATTTTTCATTCATGAAAGTCTTATTGTACCTCGGAGGTTCGCCTGCAATAGTAGACACGAGGAAATACACATCGGTTTGAACAGACTCGTAGAGTCCGAGTGTCTGACAGTAATAGATGGACTCCAATATTACGCTCAAAAACCTTTGAGGCTTATTGAAAATGGAAAGCTAATCTTATCTAAAAGCAGCACGCTTTGAAGGCGTTATGAAAAGCTGCTTTGTGTGTGCTTCGCCGCCGCCCCACATGCTCGTAAATCTTCAGGTGAAATAATTGTTTACAGTTGAAATTAATGTAACACGCATTCCTCAGCAGCTAATAAATTAGAGAGGCTCTCATTAGCATCTGAATTGATTTCCCCCCTAATTCTCATCCAGCACACAACACATGTGGCTGGGGCTCGCTCAGCTTTCTCTTTCTTTCTGTTCCTTTTCCTAAGAGAAGAAGAAGAAGAAGTGCAGTTTTAGAAGAAAAAACAATGACTATAAAGCCAAAAGTTGTCATTGGTATGCAAAAAAGGGTGTCCCTGGTTATTTATTCTGTTTTACTTTTGTTTAGACCTTGTTGTGTAGAACATTATAATTTATAGCTTCAGTGAGTGGTTTACAGTGTAGGTAATATTCTCTCTATGGTGAACAATTAGTTCTGGTGCAAGGAGGTTTGAATAGTTCATCCAAAAAGGAAATAGTCATCAACTTACCTTTATTTAATCAGTTTTCTTACAGTGTTTGAACACAGTGACCAGGTTAACCCTGCTAAAAAAACAGTAGAGGCCCAGTAGAAGCCAGCAAAGAAATTTAAATGATTTCCATAAAAATACCACTATAAACCATAAGCTTTTCCCAGTAAAACCATTACAAAATGGTTTCCATCACATACCAGTACAGTAGACATCATTATACTCTCCATTAAAACCAATACAATTCCCTTTATAACCATCACATTTTCTATTGTGTTTTAGTGCAGTGCCAAAAAAGTGTTTCATCTCACATAACCACATGTTTCTCTTTTTATTTGTTACTGCTTGCAACGTAATTGTGACACTTTTAATATGTCACTTTTCACCTATAACTTGGTAAAAAGACGTGATGAAGTCACACTGGTTTACAATGACATAAAGCTGGCCAAAATATAAGCTATGCATTGTGTTTTAGGGTTAGAAACAGTACAGTAGCTACTTGCATAAAATGTTCCTCAGATCTCATATATGTGGTTTTGGCCTTGGTTTGTTGAGCTGATTTCCACCAATAATAAACCTGTTTGGAGTATTAGACCAGCGTGGCATTTTACAAACGCATGGTGAGCTAAGTTGATTGTAAAGATAATTGGTTTGGTGAACTACTTAAGCTTACTTGGGAGACCCAGCCCAGTTCTTGAAGGGGCAGAAAAGGTTTAGCCTGTCTGTCGGGTCTGGTAATTCAGTGTGTGTGTGAGTGTGCTGGCAGTGCTCTCTTATCTTGTCCTGTGCTGCTTATCTGTTGAGTGTACAGCAGCAGGTCTGCTCAGAGCCCAGAGCCCAAACCTCCAAGCATGAACAAGAGAGCAACCAAACACTCACTCACGATCACTTCGCTGTCTAAATGAGGGCATATACTTAGCATTTCCAAATAACACTCATTTTATAGACTTACCCAAACTCTAACACTTGATTACTAGCTTCTATAAAAAAACGTTGAGGTTTTGTCCTTAAAATTAAACCCACACATCAGAGCCATGATCTCTATAGACAATATTTAGAAGAATGGTCTTTTAAAATAGGAATTACTTCTTTTTCCTGTTAAAAACTTTACTTAGCTGTAATGAATGCACACTTGTAGTCTTAAAAGTAGCTATATAAGAAATAACATTAATGAACTAAAATGACACACTTTCATGAGGTTTCTTAACGTACTTAAGTACAATTTTAAGTGCACCTCTCATATAATGTAAAATAAAAAGTGCAATTATTATCCTTTAATAAATATTTGTCATGATTTAATGATGTGCACTTATTTTGATGTGCTAACATATTAAAGCTTGTGTAAAGCAGGCCTTGGATTTGAATTGTAATGTGCTATTCAATACTGTAGTTACATTACTTTGCCTTTTTGCACTTTAACCACATTAAAAGAAGATAGAACACCACAACGGAAATGTGAGGAACCCATCTGGGAGTAACTCTACCTAACATGCATTAAAACAATGTTTCACAGTTAAGTGTGTAATTCGTCAGATTAGTCTAACCAAAAGACAGTATGATCAGGTTTTTAAAATAAACACAAAAACCCTCACCTTTTAGTGCATCAGCAACATCTCTGCTCTGACTAATAGCCACGGAACAAATAATCAGCTCCTCGTCACTTTTTGAGGTCCCCCTGAAACATTTCTGTTTGCAGCGCGCTTCTGTGTTTGGTTGCGTTGTGAGTATGACATGTGTTTTCTTATGCTTGCATGTGTCTTTTTCTGTTTGCATGTGTTTTGAGCTCTCTCTGCCACCGTATCCTACAGATTTGGAAAGATATGAGGGCAGTAAATGATGACAGAATTTCCATTTCAATATTATCCCTTAAAGTTTTGCATTTGGTCCTCTAAATCCTGAGACTTTGATTACATCCGTGCCACACACACAGATAAAGTACCAAAAACAATAATTCAGACTCACGCACAAATAGCTGCGAACACATAAAATCCTCTAATACTAAACTAAACACCAGCAAACAGCTTCACATTAACCTCTGATCCTCTATCGCTATGCTCTAATAGTCTCTCTCTTTGTGTGTGTGTGAGTGTGTTTCCGCGGCCAGGGCCGTGATGACAGATTTACAGGATGTTGTGGACGGTATTGGTCAGCAGTTCGCTGTATTGAGGATGCCTGTGACACGTATGACTCCCGCGGTGTCGCAGAGTGATGACATCCTCTTTTTAATGAGCATTGTTAGCGTAGCACGAGCAGAGCTGCGGCGAATCATAAATCAGCCGCCGAGAGCGCAGGAAGGATTCCCTAATGAACACAGCCTCTCTCCTCTTTCATGAGCGATCTGTGGAAGCACACGGACCCTCAGCAGACACACTCCAGACCATCCTGGTGCCCACTGGTCTGGTAAATTACACGCGCCTGAACGCAACGCTGAACACGCACGCAGGACTCTGAAGCTCTGAAGATGCTTGTCTGAGTGGTGATTTGTTGAGTGTTAGTGGTTAGAGGTGAATGCTGTGTGTGTGACCAGTTTAGATTAGTGGTTCTCTACTGGTTTTGCTTTGGGAACTCGATTTTTTAAACTTCAAGAGTTAGCAAACAATATAAGGATTCATTGAATCCGTGACCCGTTCTGAACATACTTGTAACACATACTTGAATTATTTTGTGCCATTTAAGTAGAACTTCATAATTAATAAAAACATAATAAAAATAAATATATATTTATATTGACTGCTGAATTTACTGACAACCATTCATAGAAAACTAAAAGCAAATAAGTCCTTTTTTTTTTAAATACTGACTTTGTATCTCAATAGCACTTTACTGTTAAAATTATGATGACGTACTTGTGATTGATCATAACAACACAAAATAAGTGCATTTTAAAGCTTGACAAAAGATTATGAAAATGGCGATGATTTAAAATTTATTTTTAAAGTAAATATTTAGACATTATTAAAAAGTACACTGAAGAAACAGTCATTTTTTAAAATGATATTTAAAAACACATTTAATAAAACATTTAATTTTATTTTAAAGGGTTGACCAGACTAATCCCTTAGATTAAAAAAGCTGAATCTCTGGCAAATCATTTTTAGATTGTACATGTAAACAGTTGAGTCTGGGCAGAAACACAAAGCAGTATTGTGGTTTAGTGGCACTGTAGACTGTCTGCATCCTCTCGCTCTCCTCTCTCTTCTGAATGGAGTGCCTGGCATTTGTCCTCAGCTGTAATGTAATTGTGTTTTACTGCACAGTGCAGTGTAATTGCTGACTAGTCTGTTAACCTTTTAAATCAGCACACAGCTGTGCTGCTGGAGAGGAGACTGATAACACTAGGGAGAGTGAGAGAGAGAGCGAGGGAGGTTGGGAGAGGGCAGAGAGAGAGAGAGACACACAAACAGAGTAAGGAAAGGGTGCATGCACATACAGTATGCATTATTTTCTAATCTTGCACAGAAAACCTTTAATTTGTGTTATATCTACTCCTAGATACTCCTTATTTTCTCACCTATGCTGTTGCAAGTGAATATGTTTGCAGAAGCTCTATAGCTTTATACAATAAATTAATTTGAATCCATTAGCTATTCATTATTAAACAAGGAACACAGTGTGAGTGTTGCTTTCAATTAGAAGTATAACTACAGTACAGTAAAATACAGTAAAACCTGATGCTATAGAAAACACTTTTTAGGTTCTTCAAAGAAACTTTCATGCTTGAACGGTCAGTTTTTGAAACAAACTGCAAGCAATGCTTTGGCCTGACTTTGTTGCCACACCAGTTGGTTCCTTAATTTTGCTTTAAGTATATCAGGATGATTTTGTTTGCTTAATACAACATTACTCCAAAGCAACTACAGATTTTTTGTTTAGCAAATTATTAGTAAAAGGTAGTTCATATAGTTATATGTTTGAAGGGAACTATGCATTCTTCGTTTCTGATGCACTTTACAAAGCAAAGACTTTTGGGATGTAGTTTATGGAGACCATAGACCTCATAATATCACACCACATATAATTAATAATAATCACAAAACAATGACAACAAAGGGGTGGGGTTCTGTTCTAACCTGATTTTTATTAAGTTTCAAGCAATTCTTATTTCTTAGTAAAACTGAAATATGTATGTAGTTGCTTTTTTTTTTACAGCGTTGTTTGGAAAAATGCAATCACCAATAATGGGAAGGTAACTGTTTCAGTTGGTTGGGAATCCATACCCTATTGGCAGGTGTCTCATGAGAGTCGTTCGGTTTGATGATTGCCCTGCATGCTCAGAACGGCCTGGGAATACAGGGAGAATGAGACGCTTACGTGATTGCCTCATGACAATTATACCCCTACTGTCTGCTGAATAAAGAAAAAAAAGAGTAGACCTGGCATTATATATCATGAATGTTGGCTCCTTGTATGGCTCTTGTCCTACATTTTATAGAGACTTTGGGTAAAGTGTATGGTAAATGGATAAATGGTTACGTGGTTATTTCCTAATAGTAGCCTAATGCCCAATCCAACAGACATCATTATTTTTTAATAGGTCAGTTAAACTGATTTACAGTGTCTTGATGGGATTTAAGCTGTAAAAGGTAATAATAAACACTTTATGCCCATCATATTATGGCTACTTTCAGCAGGACAACACAGCAGGTCACAAAGCAGTCAAATCAAACTGTATTCTTGAACATGGCACTGAGCTCATTATATTATCGGAAATATACTTGAAATGATATTCAAGTATACCTGACACTAAAAATGTAAATATATTTGAGCTATACTTGTGCTCCTAGAATACAGTGTTAAACCGTAGGAGGTGCTAGTGCATATCTTCTGTACAGAATTACTACAAAAACACAAGTGAAGAAGAAACTGACACAACAGATGTTTACATGTGTAATCTAGCACATGATACAATATTAAAAATGTGTAAAGTTATGTAGTAAAACCAATGAAGAGGTAATAATGACTTTATAGTCATTTTGTTCAAAATGTTGTTTCTGTCATGATATCCAGCTGGAGTCCCGTGTTGTATCCATCAGAGGGCACTCCAGCCAGAACTTCACCCACAGTCACAAACTCCATTTCCCAAGATTCATCCCTGGACTGATTACACTCACACCTGTACTAATCACACACCTGCAGCTCGTCAACACACTCCTTCCCTCCAGTATAAATTCAGCACACTCTCCCTCAGTTGTTTGCAAGGTCTTGATTTCCCCTGTGAGTCATTTCTAAGCGTTACTCCCGTGTTTGTTTTTTGTTCTTGGACTTGGTTTATTCTGTTTTCCTGACTGATTGCTGCCTGCCTTGATTTTTGCCTGGAATTACAACTCTGTCTTTGGATTACCCTTGTTTGCTCCTGTTGTTACCCTGCCTGTCTGACCACGATAAAAAGAAGCTTGCGTATTGATCCGCATGTCCCTGTCTCGTTCATTACAGAAGACCTCGCCCACAAGGATCCAGCAGTTTTCGTTGGGCTTCCACAGCAAGGTACTAAGTGTACTCCTTTGAAGAGACTCAATGCTATCTTTCAAGAAGGTAGACTGATTGAAACATATGTGGAAGAGTTCCTTACAAACAGTCATTTGGTACCTGGAAATGAAACACTACTTCAGGACTCTTTCTGGAGTGGACTGGATCCGGAGATCAGTCTCTGTTTACCAGAGGAAGTACCTGGAAATGTGGGTACCTCTGTGGGTCTGCGTTTACTGTGGGAGAGATGGAAGAGGACATCTCCTCTGAGTTCTGTGCAGAAGGACAATAGACCAAAGTTTAGCCTCAGTCAGTAAACAAAATGGCCGCCGTTTCAGAACCACAGCCAAAAAATGAATGCATGAAATAAATATATATTTTGTTTACATTCGGATGGCCTGTTCATTCTTTTGATGTTTTGTATGTTCATATGTGTATATACAAAATGTACAAATTAATGCCTAAATAAGGACATAGTATACTTAAAGTATGATGTGAAGTTCACTTAAAGAAAACTTATGAGTATACTTGCAGTATAAAACTACTAAACTAGAGACTATACTTCAAAGTGTATTAAATAGTACTACAAATAATAATTTAGTAAACTATCAGCACACCTATAAGTCCACTTTTAGTATTGTTGCTGTACAGGTTAAAAACACTGAAATAAACTAGTTGTCTATTCAAACTACTGCTGTTATACTATATATGTATTAGAAAGGGGATAAATTATTTGTATACTGACTGATATATGTATACTTACTAAGTATACTTAAAAATCTATTTGAATTTTACTGTATTATACTTAATAAAATCAACTTATAGTGTACTACTTTTTGGTAAGGGTATTTAGTTTTCTTTTATTATAAAGGCGAAGTGAATGCATTAAAAATAAATGTACCATAGATTGAAAACTATTATATATTACACGCTGTATATTAGAAAGCCAATTTTAGCAAATTCTATTGTAAATGATTTGAGTCTGTGGACTGCTCTAGTTTTACGTATTTCTATTATTTCATCCGCTCTGTTCATGCAGTGTAATACTGGCACTGGTTTAATTCTGTACTGTGTGTCTGTGTGTGTATTATGAAATGTTATCACGGGTATGTGTGATGCAGCTTTATAAAGTCCTTTGCTGACACTAATCACACATGTGTGTTTTATTGTACTTCTCTCTCAATATACTGGCAGAGATTTCAGAGGCGCTCAGCACCCTGTCACATCCCGAACAACTAAATCACATTCATTTTAATGATAACACCCACCAGTGAAGATTAGGCTCCTGTGGATTGCCGTGCCGAACCATTCTCCGTCAGTGTGTGTGAGAAGAAAGGTAGGGAGTCTGTGTGTGTAATTCAGTAATCAGAGCCGCAGCCTGCTGCTGTGTCTCTCTGCTTAACCTTGACAAGTCAGTGTGATCCAGCCCGCAATTTGCTTATCTTACTCCACACCGGCTCCATAGAGCTCTCAGCAGGACCCAAGGGCCGTGCCATTAACATCACTTACAAATACATCGCTCTCTCTCTCTCACACACACACACACACACACACACACACTTTCCTAAAAACACTGTACCTTACACACAGTCTTTCACTGCTGTTGCTTCATTCATTTATCTTTTGAATGAATGCTAATGTGAATTTGGATTTGACTGATTACAAGACGTATACAAATACAATAAAATGTAACTGAATACTATGAAAGAAGTATGGTCTATGTAGTACAGTATGCATGCATTTTTTTGCATCTATCTCACCACTTACTGCTGTGTCCAGGAGGTTGGACTCATTCCATGTGTGGTCTAAAACACATCTGCTGTCATGTTTTGTCACAAGACAGGTGTGCTTTTCTGTCTTTACTGGAATGTCTAAAGATTGGACAAACACATATAACATATATAATGTGCTCTTGGCAGATTATCTTCAAAAAGCTTGTTTTTTAACAAAAAACATTCCAAATGTGGATGGAAGGCCAAAGCATGGAGAAAAGAAGTGTTTTCAGTTGTATAAATATTAGTGTAGATGCAGCCTATGACCAGCAAACCAACTTTGGCTGGTTAAGAAGTTGTTGTTTTTTTTCCCAGCTGGGGAGCTACTGTCAAAAACGTTGTAATTTATAATGTTTCTTGTCTGTTCGATTACGTTATGAATGAAACTTTACCTCACATCTATGCCATATCTACATGTACAAGCTACTACTACACATACTGTAAAACATTACTTTGGTGTAAAGCTGCTTTGCAATGATATGTACTGTGAAAAGCGCAATACAAAAAAAAAATTAATTGAATTGAATTGAACTACATTTATTTCAGGCTTAGTACACTACAAACACATTTTCATATTTATGTACTTAAAAAAATGCCATGCAATTGCACTTTTAATAAACTAAACTGATATACTCAAAGTCTGCTAAACTAATTTTGTATTTTAATTGTGTAGAAGTCCAATTAAAGACATAGTATTAAATTATTAAATATAATAGTGAAATAAACATGCATTTTCAACACAGTCTCACGAACAATTCGTAAATATTTGTACGAGGTGCCAAATTTGTGCTAATTTGTACTAATTGTTTAAAATCCCGTGATAGGTAAGTTTAGGGGCGGGGTCAGGTTTAAGTCATTCACACAAATTCATACTCGTTCAATTGGCAACTCGTAAAATACGTACGATTTAGAATAAATCAAATGAATTTGTATGAGTGAGGTCGTAGAAATTCGTACGAATTAGCCACCTCCTAAAATATGTACAAATTGCCATGATTTGCCAGGTTGGCATTTTAGTACATTGTGCACAAGTTATCCATTGTGCTCAAGTTATCCGTCAGTAAATATGTAAATAGACTTTGAACTATACTTAGTGTAAAATAAATAGATTTTAAATATATTACTTTTTGATTTATTTAATTAATTCCTGTTAGACTTTTTGTGTTACATAGAGAATTATGTGCTGTGTTTTGTAATATCTTATGGTTCTATTGTCAACACTTTAGGGCTAAAGAAAGTAAAAAGGTATCCCTCAGACAGTACTGCCTCAGTGACAAGCTCTTGTAGCCATAAATGTCAAATTTTTCCACATTTTTTTCAGACAGCGCACGTCATTTAGCTAATAAATTATTTACTATTGGTATAAGCATTGCTATCAGTATTGCTCTTACTTACTGTTAGCATACATGAAATTTTATTTATTAAACATGAACATCTAAAATGTCTATTGACCACTTAGCAAATGTATAGCGACAGATTAATGATCATACACACATAACCATCACTCATGTTTTTGTCAAAATGTGAAAATGCAGTTCTGATTAATATCGAATTCAATATATTTAACTTCACTCAACCTAGCATTTCATCATTAATATTCTAAGTGCTAGCTCATCAATACAGCCATCATCATCTCCCATGCCCTCTGTGTGTACGACAACAGGGCCCTGCTCCCAACTTGTAGAGGAGCCCAAACCCTCGCTCGACTCACCCCGAACGCAGCATGCTGGAGCTAATCCACGCGAGGACACCACTAATGAGCTCCGGTTGCGAGCGCGCTCGCGTGTGTAACATTTAGCTGACGTGCTAGCCACGGATGCGCCAAGTGTGAGGTCCTGTGTGTATGTTTGTGTGTGTTTCGTGTTGTGTTTAGGAGGTGAGAGTGGGGCGTGCCTCTGTCAAAGGGGCCAAAGGTGAGATGATTTAGAGGCTTGGGAGGAAGTTAATTTCTCTTGATCACCGAGTGCAACCTGCAGCCTTAATGGCGGCTGTAATTAATTCTGCTGATGCTAATCACCAGGGCTGGTCCTCACAATTATCAGCCAGCCACAGATGGGGCGCGGTGCAGGCATGAAAAATTAGGAAAATGAATCTGTAATGGGGTGGCAGATCTAATCTACATCAGAAAAAACAAAGTTAGGAAGAGCGAAGAGCCGCCGGAGATCAGGCGAAAACCCACCGCACAAGACAAGCCTCTGACAGAGCTGAAAAATGTGAGTGTGTCCAAGGTGTTTGGTAATTGCTGGGCCATTGGATTCCTCCATTGTTTAATTTATCACAGGGAGACGGGAAGGGGGGCGAGGGGGTGTTTGTGTCCACCGTCGAACGCCGGAGAGTCACTAGAAGGTTAATCAGGTCTTGATGCTGTGCTGTGTGGCCTTCATAATCAACTCCACCTCGGCCGAGCATTGATAAAGCAAAAGATATTGTCGGTTCTGGCACTTACATATGCTTAATATCACACACGTGGTATGTATTCGGTGCAGTCGTGCACATCCATGAGAAAATATAGGAGCATGGCTGGTCGGAGGACAGACCCTCCCGGAGGACATTTCCCCTGACAACGTCAAACAGCATTACGCCAAATACAACTGATTAATTGAAATAGTGGAGGGGCAATTTTTCATGCCGTGGCCTCAGTCGAGCGGCTGGGGCTCATCCTCGCCGCTGTTTGCAGGGCTTTAATTACTCGTCTACCCGTTCTGCTTTCAATAAGAGCAGCCGTAGCGCAGCTCCCTCAGAAATTCACAGGGTTAAAACACACAATCACTCATCATCACCGCTCAGAGATCCGGGAAGCTCTGTGATAGACTCAGCTCTCTGCTAGCAGCGATGCTGTTTAAGTGTATTATGGATGAGGTTTGTAATTACTTGTGCTATATTTTCAACTTCCAATAACCACATGCAATCAAGTAAAGGGGAAGAGGTTATTTCATCATCAAATAAGGCATGCAGCCAGATTGATTTCGTGCACAGATGCAGACAGCTGCGCTGTGGAGTAATCATATATACTGTCTCGCAAAGAAATCGGTGAAGGCTTTGAAGAACCTTTGGATCTTGTTGAGCATTTGAGGACTTCGGCCTGCTTTTCATCACAGATTGGTTCATTTGGTTTGTGTGAAAGCATTTTCTGAACTTAGTTTAAAAGTTTAAAAGGTTTTTGGGGGCAAATAAGTTTGCCCCATGGGTTAAAGCAGACATCAGATGCCCATTTTCCACAAATAGGTAGTCTTCATTAAAAGACTATAACATACTTTGGTTAAGATTTCTCAGTGGTAGTGTAAAACAACAGCCTTCTTCTGTAGATGAAGCTGGATCATGAACCAAACATAGACACATTTAGGTCAATTGGGGGGCACACTTCACTTCAAAATCACAAGTAATTCACTGTGTTTTCAGCGGCTCAGATGTTGGGAGTAAATGACGACTACTATGTTCATTATTATGTCCAACTACAAAACACATAATTTGCTATTGAGTCATTCTTGCTTAAGGCCAGGACACACCAAGCTGACGGTCAACCTCCAGCTTTCTTTGGGCCGATGGTGAACGATGGTAGGGCTAGTTGTTTGTTTTGTTGGTTGTTCGTCGGACTCACATCGGCCTGATTTAGGTGTCGGGCTGTCTGGGAAAGTGAGAAATCTGATTGCCAGTTTGAGTGCCAGTGAACTAAAGCGAAAGTGATAAAAACAAGTAAGTAAATGAAGGCCGCTTGTTGGTTGATGATGGCTTTGTGTGTCCCGGACTTTGCATCTCCTGCAGCATTGAAACAATGGCAGATTGTTTACAGCTCACTCAGGGCAGGCCTGTGCTAAAACAGCCATATCATGGGAGTGGCCTGGGCAAAGCTATCTAGCTAGCTTCTAGTTAAATTGTTACTCCACCCCAAAATGAAAATTTGGTCATTGATCACTTACCCCTGTGTTGTTCCAAACCTGTATAAGCTTTGCTTGTCTTCACATTACAATTAAAGAGATGAAAACCAGGAGGCTTGTGACTGTCCCATTGACTTCCAAACAGTTACCGCTTCAAGCAGAAAGATATGAAAGACGTTGTCTGAATGCTCCATCTGCCTTCAGTTGTTTAACCTGAATGTTATGAAGCTACGAGAATGCTTTTCGTAAGGAAAGAAACCAAAAATAATGAATGACTTTTTTCAACAATTTGGATTACTGTAGTGCCATTTTGAAGAGTATGCTGCGCACACAAATAACACACACAGTTCTGTGTCAAAATTTTAACTTTGGGTAGGAGTAACACTTTAATAACTTTTAACCTTGAGGATCTTGCTTACCTTGGTTCATGTGTGTTTAATTGGGGTTGGAGCTAAACCTTCAGGAACAGCACCTGGGATAAATGTTTTACCAGTTTCTGGGTTTTGAAAGACTTATAATAGGTTTTATGCTGCCTTGCACATCACAGCTCCTGATAGATGCTTGTGAAGACTTAAGACGGATTTCTGTGACTTCAGAGAGAGTAGTCATATGGGATACCTGGTGATTAGAGTGCCCATGAACATAGATATCTTCAATTATAAAGGCCCTGATATATTTCAAACAAAGTTTTTTTTTCCACTTTTCATTTGAGGGCAAAAAAGGAGTTGGAAACGGCTAAATGATGATATACGGTTTCTGAAATTTCTGACACCCTCTGACACAATTCGCTTGATAAGGACAACGACTACAATAGCAGCATGGTGCAATATTTATTTGCTTGCTACCTTTCCTTTCATTCTTTTCATATCTTCTTTTTATATATCTTGCATATGATGTTTCTCATTCATCACTTCTCATCTCTAGGAATGAATTGCTTTCGTTGAACTTTTAAAGTCTGTCCGAGAGCGATTGTCCAGGTGCGGATATCTGGTAGATCAGCTATATATATATATATATAGTAACTGGAGATGTTGCTCCCTTGCCTGACTTCTTTTGAATTACAAACAAACCTGGAAAAAATTATCCTGTGTCAAAGAAGGTGGAGTTTCAGAACACACCCACCGATGACGTAGCTGCCTCGGACCAATGGCAGCTCAAAGGTGTTTAGGAGCCAAAACGAACTTCCAAAAATGTTGCTTTGGTCAGCTGATTCGAACTGCCAAAACAAACTCAAAACGAACTTTGTTTTTGGTCTGATTTTGTTTGAAATGATGTCATTTCAGTTTACTCTTTGATTTAGTTTGAAGTATTTCGGGGCCTTAATTCTGGGTGTCTTGTGTCAGCCTAGCAACTGCCATTAAGATGAATGGGAATGCCAATGGATATCTCTTCTTGGCCTGAAGTATGGTTCATACGAACGCCATTGGTTTGCAATTATTATAAAAATAATACAGCAAACTTGTGGAATATTGGTGTCAAATTTGATAAATCTGGCCCTTAGAGGCTTTTACATTGGCAATTTAGTTTAAACCAGAACATGGTTTTGCATTACAAATCTTTCATTTGATTACATGTGGGCAGCTCTGTACCAAAACAATCAAGAAGTGATTTGAGTTTGGTTGCAATAAATCTGATACAACTCCCATCAATGTGAAAGAACTGTCCAAACGTGCTCAAAAAGTGAGGTGAAATGTCAATGTTACTTTCATGTTTGTGATGAACCCAGATGACAGAATTGAATTGAAATGCTTAGAATAGAATCAGAACTAGCCCGATGCAACAAGAGTCAGCAGGATGTAGATAAGTACTCTCAGAAGAGATGAGTTTTCAGCTGTTTCCTGAATATTGTAAGGGATTGGGCTGTTCGGACAGAATTAGGAAGCTCATTCCAGCAAGGAACAGTGAATGAGAATGTCCTGGTTTTGCGCTCTCGGTGATGAGAGTTGATAAGAGTTGCTCACTCAGCAACCGCAGGCTCCTGGAAGGGACGCATCAGTGTCTTGATACACTTGATGCACACTCTCTTGGGCTCATTGAAGATCTGCTGTGCTGCTGCGCTCTGGGTCATTTGTAGTGATTCGACTGCACAGAATTTGTAATGGTTTTACTGGTTATATTGGTAATTGCATTAGTTTTAACGGAAAATGTGTTGGTGCCTATTGGACTAGCATATGGTTGCCTTGTATATGGTGACTTGTTAAAACCACAAAATCCTAATGGAATATGCCTCAAAACAAATTTTTGAATGTTTTAATTCTTAAAAATGAATGGTTTGTATTGTTTGTTAAAATATTTGTAGTGGAAACCATTAGTTTTTTCAGCAGGGCTAGTAATGACAAGGAGCCTGCTCAGTAAGGAAGAACCTTAACGTCCTTATGTTGCTGCAAGATGTTGTCATTATAATAAAGGTCATCAATGAATACCCTGAGATTTCTGCCTGAACTCAATGGGATTATTGTTTATGATCCTAGATGGGTGGTGAAATTCCACTGTAGTGGCTGGGAAGCAGTTCTGTCTTCACCGTTAAGAAAATGATCACGCCACATGGTGATAGTTACAAAAACTAATAAACACTCTGTGCTGAATAATTAAAGATTGGCGAAGTGACTGTGCTTTGTGTACTAATAAAGATTTGATGAGTTGAATAATCAGCGGTCGCTTGGCCAGATGCCCACTTGGGGAACAGTTTCAATCAATGGCTCTACCTTGATTACTCTGCTTAAGACTAAGGTTTTCCAGTAGTCATCAGAGGTCAATGGCTCACAGCCCGCTAACGACACTCAGGGGACCCTGGCCGCACTATGGATGAGAATCAACGCATTGTAACAAATGGGCCAAGGATGAACTTTCATTGTTCTCATTGCCCTGGCAACACAGTCACATGACCTCAGACCAGGTGTTCCAACATTAAGGGTTTTACAGCGTAGAGATCCACCACACAGTGAGATATCCAATCTCCTCTGTACTATTTCTTTAAAAGAAAAATATCGTCTGTTATTTTCAGTTCTGATTATGTGTAATCTACATACATTTTGTAATGCTCATAATCAGATTATACAGTTACTGTTGATTACATGATTGCATGCTATTCACACAATGACAGTACATTGTTAATAATGTATTGATTTTTTAAAATCTATTTTCTTTTAAATTCTCCTTACTATTAATCATTCTGTGTCCGTTTAGCTTTGACTATATTCACTATATAGAATTGAGATGATACTGTAATTTAAGTAAAACCATGCACGCGGTATCTTTCAATTTATTATTAGCCTTTTATCAGCTCTCAGACCCAGTACACTTCTTGCATTCTCAGTTTGGGAAACTTTGATTTGGGAAAAGTTGATATGTATATATATATATATATATATATATATATATATATAGTATATATACACATTTTTTTCGCGTTGCTATTTTACGTTTATGTTATATTTTAAATTATATGTTTTAAAACAAGAATAGTCAAAATATATGACATAAAATAAGATTACATTACTAATTACAGTTTTCTTCATGTAATTCCTAATCAGTAAACATTAACATTTTAAACATTATGTGTAATGCACTTTTTTATTGTAATACATGTGTTTTATTGTGCTGCTTAGAATTTTTTATGAAATAATAGCTGTATTACTTTTATGAGTAGATAAATAGAAAGCTGTTAGCATCTGAATCCATCACTGTACTTTTGAGCCATCACAGCAATATTTGTTGTTTGTAAGAATTTAGTATACTATACAATTTAAAAACAAATTATCTATATAATATACTTTATTTTCACCTCAAAATATTAACAGGCTTATGAACTCTCCAAATGTCTCATTTAGTATAAATTCCAACTCATGGACATCATTAGATTTACACATTCATAATCTCAGGAGATTATATGTTAATGTCTTTCACTGTTTTCTGAAGGAAATTGCCCGGCGGTCATTAGTCTGACAGTGGGGCTATAAAATGTTTCTTTGCCATTGATCGTTTTTCGTCTTCTCCCGACTGTCCATATTTGCATTTTTATTGAAATAAGAGAGCAGTGGAGCGAGTGAGGGAGGCAGCGAAGACCCGTGTGAAGAGGAGAAACCTGCTACTGTACGTTTAGTGGGAGTTAATTGAATGTATTCAGATGTGATGGATAGAATAGCTCGGCTCTCTCTCGGTACATTCATTGTGACACTTCAGAATCTATCTCTATCGGGTCTGTCTGTCCTTACGTCCTCCCACTCCTTTTAAATTAAAACCGCTCTGGCCTTTGTGAAGAGACACTGAAGAGGAATCAGGGAGCACATTTATAACTCCCGATCATTACCCCATTGAAACAGGGTCTCTGTACCTTATCGCCCTCTGGGATTAATCTGAGCTGTGTTCACTGCTGGGGCGAGAGGGACCTTGTACTGTCCTGCTCTGAACTGACCTCTTTCTCTTAGCTGCGGATCGGAGACACGCTTTCTGTACTTGAATCACAAGCACACGTGGTTCTGATGGGTTTTTTTAAAACCTAAAATATTGCTACCATATTTTTTTACAACCGTAAATTTTGAGAAAGTTCGAAGTACTCTCAGTTTTCTGGCTCCATTCAGATACATTTGAATGTTTTCAGGCCTACTACAAAATCAATAACCAGGGAGGAGCTTATATGTATTTTTATGTAACAGATTGGTGATTTATCTAATTACACATAATTGTAAGTATGTACTGGTTGTCACCAACGGTGCCTCTGTGGCTCTCTCCAACCGACAACAGCAGGAACTATCGCCCGAGTTTTAGTTCCTACCCGGACCTTTTTGCCACATGCACCTCGGCTGATTCGCAGGTGTGGCTTGTTTATTCGCCTTTATAAGGTGCAAACTTCCTCAAACTTGTTGCAAAGTCTTATCGTCTCATGGCCATAATTCTGAGCGTTCTACCCTGTGTTGGATTTACGGTGTATGACCTTGGATTGTTTATTTGGACTTTGATCATTGCCGCCTGCCTTTGTGACTACTGCCTGCCTTCTGATTTGTCTTGTGGACTGACTAAAGTGAACCTGAGCATTTCTGTCTGTCGACTATTCTGAATAAGAGCTGCAAATGGATCCGCTTGATTCTGAGTCTTTGTCACACTGGTTATAAAGCACAAACTGAGTTTGCACAGGGTCATCTCATTTGCCACGATGAAAGGAGCATGGATAAAATGCGTAATGCTTGGTTAAGCTACGCTGACTTGCCAAACTACTTGTACGGTATGCTCAAGTCTTTCGGTAAGGTAGTGCACAAACAGTAATAGTTAAACAACTGTTGTTTATAGTGCATTTGATTATTGTCGCAGCTCGCATTGAGTTAGCAAATAACATGACAGTATGATGCAGTGTTTGTGTACAGAGCTAGAAAAAAGTAGTTTGTTAAAGCTATTTTTAAACCAGCTGCTGTCACACTGCTAAATAAGTAAAGTTGGTAGCTTCAACTTATATAGTCACATATAATTTGTCCAGGAACCACTGGAGTATACATTTTAAAAAGACATAAAAATACCAAACAAAAAATCAAATATAAACCATATATATATATATATAGATAGATAGATAGTTTATGAAAGTTAGTGTGTTGTGGAACCATCAAATTAAATAAAGTGTTAGAAGATACTACTCTAATGACTGCTAGTTCACATGCAGTTACAAAGTTACATAATCTTACCCTGTTTTTTCTTTAAAAATATGAAAGAAGTATGGTTGATTAGTATTAAATCAAAACATAAGGTTTACACCCAATTCTAAATATAATTAGATTCAGTTTATTAGATTATCATGCATTCAGCTGAATCTGGCAAGTGTGCAGTTTATTGTGGCACACATGCTGAGTATCCTGTAGTGGCAGCATAATGCGTCAGCATCTTAGTGTGAGTCGTCTCAGAGATTCTTGTAAGAATAATTGGATTTGTTACTTCATTACTGTAATAAATGAGTGTTACCGAGTCTCCTTCCTTTATTGATAACCTGATCTCCACAAAGAGACTCCCGAGAAACAAACTGCACCTCTCAAATATCACTAACTAGAAGTGGAGATGGAGCGAATGCTGCTGCCGTTACAACTCTTTATTTCCAGGATCTTGTAATGCACAAACCATGTAACAACAATATTGAAACATCACTCGAATCTCCCTTTTCCTCTCTGGATCAAGTCCAGATTGGGCCTGAAGGTAAAGCGAGTCATGTTGTCTATTAAGAGTGAGTTCTTAAACTTTTAGCCTCTCTTCACTTCCTATGAATACCCGTTCTCCTGCAGATAAGTTATGCAAGAAAAGGCCAATGTGATTGGCCCTGATCTAAAAGTGTTACTAATTAAAAATCAATCAGAAGGCCATTAGCAGGCATAGGCATGTGCCAAGGTTGTATTTTCCAGTACGTGTGCTGTAATGAGTTCAGAGTGACGTCAGGCAACGAAAGAGCGAATAGATCCTGGATAATCACTCTAACTCAACTTTACAGCTGGTAGTTTGTGTAAACCTGCTGAATTTGTAGTCTGCCTCAATTGATCCACTTACCCTGAACTGGATAGAGCAACGAAATGAATGTGACTTTTCATTGGGTGCGAGGGGGTCCATAGATAACTATTAGAGGCATATTTGGGGCTCCATAGATAACTATTAGAGGCCTATTTGTTGGCCTGGATGTGCGGGCAACTGAGGGGCCACAGGAGCAGGAAGGCATTAGTCTGCTTTAAGCTGAGTGTTGCTGGATACGGAGGTGATAAATGTTGGTGAACTCTCAGCTGCGCCGGGGGAATAGCTGCATGCAAGACACACACTCTGGAACTTATTAAACTCACACAGGCATATTTCACACCGGATCCGGAAAAATCAGCCCAATTACAGAGGTGTTACCAGAGCCCCTCTGCAGGGGAGCTCGTAGTGCTGCTCTCTTTTAACAGACTCCATCTGACAGAGGAACAGAGTGTGTGTTTATAACAGAGAGGGGCTGCTGATTCCTTGTAATATTCAGAATTGAGGTCAAAATCTAAATCAGCATCCCTTGATTCCTTCTTTAGAGGGAAGACATTTCATTTTTAATACAGTGATATATATAAATGTAATTTGCTCATATTAATCTGTCATAAACCAGCTAAATGAGATGTATTTTTTGGCAAGCATTATTATAATTCTTTATCAACAGTACATGATGCATGCAAAGTCATTTATAAATTGTTGTGTTAAATAGCAATTAGCTTCCATGATTCTTTGAAGTCAGGGCTTAATTAATTTTCCCAATGCTAATTATGACATGTTGGTGGTATTTACATGCGCTTATTTCATACAGTAGATACAATAACTGCAACATGACATTTTCTCAGACAGTGCCATCCCTCAATTCAATCCCTTGTGAAGATATGCGCTCAACTGTACTTGCATGCAATATTAATGAAATAAAGAGCAACTTAAGTGCAGGTAAAAAGAGCACACTATCATAGCTGTGTTTCTGAAATGTTTGTACACTTACTGTCAAAGTACATTTTAAATAACTACGTTTAATCTGCTGGCCTGTTTTAAAGAAGCACTTTAAGCACTTGTTTTGAACTAATTTTAACGGTGTTGTTTGATACTATATGTCTCAAGTTAATATGTGACCCTGGAGCACAAAACCAGTCCTACTGTAAGTCTCTGGGGTATATGCGTAGCAGCATGTCCTGATTTTGCTGAGTTAGGCGTGTTCCTGGACACTGGATTTTCCTCAACATATTTTGTTGACCCTGGAACAGAGAGAAAATTTTATTTTTGACCATATCTCTACACTTAATCCTAACCCTACCCATGAGTAATGCCTAAAATCAGAGGAAGTGATAGATGACTGACACTGATGTACAAGCACCAAACACTGCTTGTAAGCCTAAACTTCACAAAAACCATAAACTGGTTCTTCAAATCTGATTGGCTAATCACAATGTTGATCCAGGGACACATGGAACTCAGCAAAATCAGGTTCTGCATTTGTAGCAATAGCCAAAAATACATTGTACATAGGTTTCAAAATTATTGATTTTTCTTTTATGCCAAAAATCATTTTGAATCAAAAACATTTCCTACTGTAAATAATTCAAAACCTAATTTTTGATTAGTAATATGCATTGCTTAGAATTTTATTAGGACCAATTTAAAGACGATTTTCTCAGTATTTTTGTTTTTTTTTGCACCCTCAGACTCTTAACAAACCATACATTAATGGAAAGATTATTTATTCAGCTTTCAAATCAGAATTTTGACAACTTGACCCTTATAACTGGTTTTGATGTCCATGGCCAGATTTAGTTTAAATGAATTAAATTGCAACTTTATCATTACAAATGTATAATTAGATATATATTTAAATAATGACATAAAAGTTTTCATTAAATTAACATTAAGTAGATGTTTTCTTTGCCACAAATGCTTGTCAGTGCGTTTAAAAGTACACTTAAGATAAAAATAAAAGTGCTTCTGAAATGTTGTTTAAGATGCACTCAAGCACTTAAGTGTTTGTGTGAGTTGCTGCCCATGAGGAGTCTTTCAATGAAGGCTTCTTAGAAGACAGCTGTCTCCATGGCAGCTCCGCAGCGTTTGGACCAGAGCCAGGGTGTGTTCACGTGTGCTTGTGCGTATTCATGTACGACAGAGTGTTTCTGACAGAGGGAGTGCTGGGAGTAAGAGAGAAAGATCAGTCTCGCTGGATCAGGTGTGATGCTGTATCTCAAGGAGAGCTCAATGACAGGGCTGTCGATGTATTCCCCATCTGAGAGTATTTTTAGAGCTGCCATCATGGCCCTCATGCATATTTCAATAGATCCTTTTGTATATTAGGAGCGAGCGCACACAGACGAGACTGAGAGCGGGCACAACATGACTGTAAGAAATATGGGCTTGATTCTCCTATCTGACAGAGCCCTCAGCCGCTCGGCAGATACGTCCACTTTGACTTTCAATAGATAGTGGAAGAACTTCATTGATTGCATTAGAAGACAAAAACAAAGGGATGACATTGACCCCGGCAGCACAGGGGCCAGTGTCTCCATCACGCTCCAATTTGCACAGACCGGTCTCAACCTGAATTAATTAATGCACACACACACACACACACACACACACTTTGCCTACCTCTCTCTTTGTCTTCTGCTTCTTTCAGGCTTTCTTGGATGAAGTTCAGGTTTAGGTGTTAAATACTGGTGCGGTGTCCAGCGAGAGGACATAATGAATTCTGATAGGAGTCGTGGGTGGCCAGTTCTGCAGATATATATCACCACCCAGCCGTACATTATCTCATATAATGCTTCAATTTCCCCCATCTGATTAAATCAAAGTTTATGAAGCTGTCACTGCGCCACTGATGATGGAGCCATAATTTAGCAGTAATGCTTGTATTTGATGGCATCAGCGCTCTCACTGCCTGTCGCCGATGATTTGGGCTGCCAGTGCTGTATCCAGTATCAGTAGTTCTGTACTTTTCTTCATTATGTTATTAAAGGTGTAGAGTTTTTCTGCACCGCTAGCAGCACCAAATGGAATGAAGTGCAAGAGTGACCACCCACTTCTTCAGCATTCTTGGCTCTGGAAGTATTTTCTTCCCATTTCCCAGCGTCGATTTCTTGTCTTTAAAAGCATTCTAAAAGAGTGTATTCTTATTCTGGAAGAGTGATGCCTCATGGGAACAGAGGGCCTTTCTCTGCAGACAGAACAACCATTGAGAACAATGAGAACATGTTCTTAACCCTGACTACAAATACTTTGTGCATAGTGTATTTTTTGTCCTGTACATTAGATCCCACTTATATTAGATGGCTTTTACATACGTTTAAATTAAGAATTTGACACATTGTGCACATACATGTTAGTAATTTAAGCTACTTGCGATGCCATTTCTCAATTTAATTAATTAACACATGAACTCACATAACTATTCTGCCAGTGTGGATCTTGGAAATAGATCTGCGTTTCTATTGACTCAATTCACCGTTTTAATTACAATTATTACAATGCATTATGGGATTTCCTTTCTTTGTGAAAAAGAAGTGGACTTAAGCATACTTTTCAAAACAGGACTTAAAATAATGTAAGAGCTTGTGTAATGTTTCCAAGCATCAACTGCTTGCAATTAAAAGAAAACCTAATATAGTTTAATTTAATTTTAACTGCATATACTTGACTCAATATACACATTAAGTCATCGCTATTTAATTTCATAATTCGGTTGTCTAGTATTTAATCTTGTTAAAGTAAACTGCTAAGATTTATGCTAAACTAAAATATAATTCCATTATTGCTTCTCCCCAATATAATTTTCAAAATTTATTATAATAATAAAAAAAAAAAACAACTATAATAGTATCCCAATGATATTCCAGTTCACCTCTGTTATCAGGTGCTCCTATAAATCAGAAGGATTGGGTTGATCTTTAGAATGACATAAACACACTGTGAGGGTAGACGTCTGTAGTCCCTTCTGAATGCAGTAACTGAGCTTTATTCTGTTGTGACATTAATTCTGAAACACAGGTAACCTGTCTAAACTTCCACCTGGGCTGCGTGAGCATCTCGACTCCATTGGAAATCTATCAGGATCATGGATTGGCCTAAAACTTTCAAGGTGCTTTAATGAGGAGTGTCGCCATGGCGATGTAGAGGGCCTTCCAATTTCCATTATTGACTGTTGCAGACACTGTGTGTGTGTCCTGTGTGTGTAAATTGGCTCCAGAGGGGATTGTGGGCTGTTGAGACCCTCAGCAGTAAATCGCAGTGCTGGAACATTTCCTCCTCTTTGGCGCCAGCCTTTCTCTCTCTCTCTCCGTTCTCTCTTACTTTGTTGTCCTAATCAATAGCTAATTCTGTCTGGCGTCTCTGTGGCAATGCTAATGTGAACTTAAAGGTTGAGTAGCTTACGGACGACTTTCACAAAACACAGTCTTTGCACCGTAAAACACATGCAAGTATTTGCGCAGTGGGAAATTCACAAAGAAATCATCTAGCTTCATATTTGTTACAGTCCTGTCTCTCTCGCCGGCTCTCTCTGGAAAGACAGACAATGGTTGGTGACCTCACTTAATTAGATAGATGTTACCATGGCAACTCTCCAGCCCGGTTCCAGGAGGGAGTTATAATGATCGGTGCAGGGATGGGTTTTGGAAGGCAGCTCAAGACCATGTGTATGTTCTAGTGTACTTGCATTTGACATATTCTAGGATGCATTAAAAGGCAATTTTACGGTGTTTGAGAGAGCTCAGAAACTGAAAGAGGAAAAACACCAGCAAATTAAAAAAATATCATCAGTTTGACAACACCTATGCTGGCTATACTCAATACACATCCAAATACAGAAATGAGCTGCACATACTCTCTGTATTTAGTTGCGTTGTGAATATTTGCAGGGTGCATCTGTATTTTGTTGTATTATGAGTTTGTACAGTTATGTGTTTTTACATGTTTTTTGTATTTGCTGAGTATTTGCAGTGCATTTCTGTATTGGGTTACACTGAGAGTATCTGTTTTTGGTTGGATTGTGAGTATTTGCACTGTTTTGACAAACTGTAAGCATGTGTTTTCTTCAGTTGTAGTGCACTGAGCTCTCTTGGCCGCTGCCTAAACATGCAGGAAGAAGAGTGACAAAGCACACTCTGTGCAATTATGCTACAATTCAGTATTGCGCTGGCAAATATAATAAAGGCTTTGAGGCCTTGATCTGTTTTTTTTTTATGGCAAATTTTGGTCCCACTTTATATAAAGTGTCCCTAATACCTGTGTACTTACATAGTAACTAGATGTGTGTAGTGTGTAACCACAGTGTAAGTATTCATTGCTACATACAGTAGTATCTACAGATGCAATATTTCTTTAATCTTTAACTACACACATGTAACACCCCTCAGAATGGTGTGTGTGAGTACAGATGTGTAACAGGACATTGGTAACAACACTTTTTCCACTTCACTAAGTAGTCATGTAACAGGAATCGAATAGCTACATTTAGTAACAGCAGTGTGTGTAAGAGTAACTGGATCAGGGGGTGTAGTTGGGTAGGTGTAGGGATATGTAAAGTGGGTGGAGTAGGTGGTGCACCTCTGTAACACCAGTGTATACACCTGGTCACTCCTCAGAAACGGCCCGCTTAATATAACGTGTAACATTCTGGACACCAAACACAGTTTATTTGTAAAACCTAACTTACTGCCCACTGATGTGTAACTACATGATAAATACATATTGTCTACTTAATATAAACTTTATTTACCAAAAAGGGCTGTTAGTCCCGTCACATTTGTACTCACACACACCATTCTGAGGGTTGTTACAGAAATATTACAGCTGTAGATACTATGTACCGGTG
>JAUCMT010000160.1:1941583-1960273 GCA_032357475.1 Enteromius thamalakanensis | reverse complement strand
GCTAGTCCCAGACTAAATTGCATGTTTGAGCTGTCTCAGATGAAAATATCTTGCTCTGACATATCTTAAAACATGTCCGTGTCATTGTTCTGTGTTAAGATGCACACCTGTAATATTTTCTTGAAAGGCATTTTTGTAAAAGTTGCCTAAATATCATAATTTAACTAATACCTAGTCCTGGCTTAAGCTAAGCCCCGTTTGTGAAACCAGGCCTTAGATGTTTAAGATAATGCTTTGATAAAACATTGTCCAAAGTGCCTAAAAAACAAACAAACAAATTAAAAAACACTTCCACTTAACCTTTAAAATTGCTGTTTAATTACCATGCTCATGCACCATTTAAATATATGTAAATATGGATATTTATATATGTGTTATAAGGTCCCTCATCTTTCAATTTCAGTACCATGCTACATAAAAAATACTGCAGTAATACCCCCTAGTGCTATTTTTAATGGTACTGCAGCAGTACAAATTTTAAATGGTACTCTAACATACTCTAACATTGCCATGTTTCCTTTACATAATATCTTTTCCTAACAGTTGTTTTTGTAAAACCCAAAAGCCTTGCACACGTGAATGACCGTCAGTGACCACTAGATGGCGCTGTGTGAAGAGTTTTAGTGATGATGATGGTGGTGGTGGTTGTGGGGGAGGGGTGTGTGTGGGTGTTTCTTTAAAACCCTGCAGTGATCTGCACTTATATCACACATCTGGGCTTGGGAATCTCGTGCAACTTAATGTTTCTGTGTTACCAAAGTCTGCTTTAAATACAGATTTCTCTGTGCAGCGCAAGACCCTTCATGGCCAAACAAAGATAATGGCTGGCCGGCTCCTAATGCATGCCCGTGTGTGTGTCTGTGTGTGTGTGTGTGTGTGCTATATCTGCAGTAAAATGACAGGATGTGTTCTGCTGTAGGGCTCTCCGAAGGGATGGGGCTGGAATGAGACAGAACAATGCGGGGGGCAGTGAAACCCATCAGCTAGAATAGAGCGAGACCTCCACCCTTCTTTCATCCCTCTCTCCCTCCCTCCCTCTCTCTCTCACTCTCTCTCGCCTGCCTGCACCTCTTCCTTCCTCTCTTGCTCCGTATTTCACACCCCTCCGTCCCAAACAATCAAACGGCTGGCCAGGGCCTCCGCTCTGGGACCGCATGAGGAAATCCATAACAATGTCATAAGTGCAGATGCCAAAAAAGAGAGAATTTATCCTGTTTTATGCGAATACACTTGACTGCAACGTTGGTGTTTGTTACTGTGACTCCGTTGGCAGAAAGACGGATGGCTGTTTGACTGCTCAACATGTTTGCTTTGAAAATAAATCCACCCTGTAGAGCATCTGATCAGTGTGATATAATCGAGGTCTGTTGGCTGGTGACAGCAGGTAATGTTTACGGCACAGGAACTCGCTGCGTCTGTTATTAATGAAGGAGCTCTGTCCCTGCGGTGGGTCTAATCACAAGTGTGTAATCTGCAGCGATTATTAGCCTAACCTTTTGCACGCAGTGTAGATGTGCATCCGATTAAAGGGGTCTTCTAGCATGGACACACATGGTGAAGTGTTAGTGGGGTGTTGTGTGGGGGTTGCTCTTAATGCTGGTGAACTACACCTCTGTAGAAATCATTGTCCCGTCTAGACGGAATTCTGCCTTCCTTTTACAGCCCTGCTTTTACAGCCCGACATAAACAGAGCCACAGGCAGCCAGCTCCACTTTACTGTGTGTGTGTGTGTGTGTTTGAAGTGTCTGAGGGGATGTGTGTGTGTATCTGTTTGTGAGGGCTTATTGTATATTTTCTGTATGTCTGTTTGTTTTCTTGTAGCTCAGCTGGTGGAGCTTGGCGCTGGTAACTCCAAGGTCATGGGTCTGATTCCCAGGGAACATGCTGATACTACATATAGATTGAAAGGAAGACTTGTTAAGAAAGCCAACCAAAACTGCCAAACCATTTTTTGGCACACTCCGCTGTTCAGTGTTGGAGACATTAAGATTTCTGGTCTCACTTAATAGCAGTGAACTTAATTACTACATCAAAAACTAAGCACAATGTACAGTAACACTTGGTTTTAGGGTGTCATAATACAGAGTAATACCAAAACAAAAAAGAAGTGTATCTTTTGAGAAGATTTTCTGAGACAGTGTAACAGCCTGCTCCTGTTACACATATATTACACACCGAGTCTGTTACACAACTACTTACTTGATACACTTTATTTTAAGTAGCTTATATCTGTGTACTTGAATTTATAATTCTGTTGAATAAAGTCTGCATCACATATTGGTTACATAAGTATCTGTGCAACAGATGTGTAACAGTAGCTGTCTGTTACATCTACATAATTACAAATTATAAGTGCAAACTGTTCCATAACTCGGTAAGTAGATTTAATTTCATGTAAGTACAACATCTACTACTAAGTATTTACTCTGCTACCAGGTAATTACTCTGCATTATGACACCTTAAAATAAAGGGTTACCCAATGTACTTATTGTGTTCATATTGCAAATCACTTCAGTGATTTAACTAAAGTCACTTTCGTTAGTCTTCAACCATAAATAAGCAATAATAGGGATAATACTTTAGCTCTTAGTTTCTATTTCATATGTGTTCCATAATGATTTACTTAGCAATAACACACCAAAAAACAACTCAATTCAACTCGTCACATTTTGACGCTTGGTCAAGACCCTTTTGCGTCACTTTTTGAAGCTCAAGGTTTTAATCACTAAAAATGATCCCGCTCTGTTAACGCTCTTCCCTCTCATTCAGAAAACATACTCATGTCCCGTAACATTATGCAATCTGTCACAAGACACGCAGGAGCTTAGAGTATGGCATTTTTCAACCAATGTTGACGCAAGGATTCTTGTAGCAGCATTTTCAGAAAATTCAGAAATATTCTTTCAAATAAATGGTGATGGTGGTTGGGTTATGTGCTCATAAATGTGTAAATAATATCATTTTAAATAAAACTGTTTTGACTGTTTACACTGAAAAAACACACCCCTACGTATATGCAATAATGCCATTGTTTTTACCCAATATATCTTTTAATTATGATGATAAAATAAAATAAAAATATTGCGTCAGCATATTGACGCTAAGAGTTTCCTATTTAAAACAACGCAGGACCCTTCACGTCGAAAAATGACTAAAAAGGGGTACCTTGAGCTTCAAAAAGCGACACAAAAGGGTTTTGACCAAATGTCAAAATGTGACGAGTGTTGCCAAAAAATTAAAATTAGCCTGAATTACCTACCTTTGAAACATTCGAGGTGTTTGAGACTTCTTCTTTAAGGTTTTATAATTGCAATGAGTGGGAGGTACCTTTTGACAGTCTAAGCTGTTAAATATTGGCGTCCCTCACACTGCTACGTTGGGGCAATAAAGGCCTCCTGCAGCAAATCTATGTGTTTTTGTAATAGAAATATTCATATTTCAAATGTTATAATCCCTTTTGGTAACACTTTATTTTGATGGTCCCTTTGTTTTGCACCTACATGTCAACTATCTCTTAATAGAATATTATTACACTGTCTAAATAATATCTGCTAAGTCTTTATTGTGATGGTCTTCCAAAAAACGCTCTACTGACTATAAATAATTTTGTAATCAACTTATTCAAACCCTAACCCTACTAATACTCTGCTAGCACTCTATTGAGAGTTAGTAGATCTGTAGGTGCAATGTTACTGATAATCAACAGAATATGTCAATATCAAAATAAAGTGAAACCTCACTTTTTTCTCACTTCCGCTGAATTTAGCTGAATAAATAAGCACAAAAGGAGGATTTGTAGAGGACAATGTTGGAGGATTTCGATTAAAGCTAAGATGAGATCCTGGATGCAGGAGGAGGTCTTCATTTAACACATTTTGTACTGTTAAAGGGAAACACCTGCTGACTGCAATGCTAGAGCTTAGACGTGCCAGGACGATTTTTAATATAACTCAGATTGGATTCATTCGAAAGATAAAAGTCACATACACCTAGGATGCCTCGAAGGTAATTAAAAGACTGAGCGCTTTCACACAAAAACAAACAACAACAAAAACAATAAGCAGCACTACTGTTTTCCACATCATTAATAATGTGAAATATTTCATGGCACCAAATCATCAGTGTATTGTATTTGAATTATTTCTGAAGAATCATGTGACACCGAAGACTCAAATTCAGCATATGATCACAGGAGTTTAAAATAACATTTTAAAATGCTTTAAAATAGAAGACAATCAAATTCAAAAAAGATAATACAATTATTTTTGTTCGAAATATTGAATTTTTATGAAAGAAATGCAGTCTTGATCAACATGCTTCTTTTAATGACGTAGCAGTTTGTGGTCTGAGCTGCAAACAAGTGCATGAACGTTTACAGATATGCATTTGACATATGCCAAAGTTACTTGAAGCTCAGCGTTTTATAAATTCACACATTCCCTAGGAATCAAAGCAAGGACCTGCATGTAGCAACTATGCTGAGCCATTCAAGTCATAATAATCCATTCAGCATGCATTGGGGTTTTTAATCAAACAGCAACATTTCTGAATTCCAGCTTTCGCGTCAACTTCAGAAACTCTGTTAAATCCTTGTACAACTAGTTCTCCCTCAGACATAGAGTTACAAGGCAGGATGAAGCGATCTGAGCTGCTTCTTGTCTATTTGAGAGTATGATTTAGTGATGTGAGGTCATTAGGAAACCCCAGTGTGGACTTGGATTGTTTCGTTTGGCTGTAGTTTGCGGCTTGGGAGTTTTCACTGTGAGATTTGGCCTCTCTGGACATGTACTTCCTGCTCGGGGACCTTCTTCAGTTTACTACTTCCTTCTTGTGCAGACAGGCAGAGCAATGGGGTGTCAGATCTCGGTATATATTTGTCAGGCTGTTGAATAAGGGTGCTGATGTCTCAGAACGGGCCGCACACATTCAAGAGACTCCAAGTCTTACGTCAGAACAGCAAAAGAAAGACTTGAGAAGTGCTATCGTCCTCGATGAGTTCCTCTTCCTCACTTGCAGAACTGAAAGCCTTATGAAAAGAATATTGCAATAGTTTGTCACAGATATTAGCAAAACAAAACGGTCCCTGGGCCATAAGGGTTGATTTTTTCGGAGTTGAGATTATATACAGCAGCTAAATAAAGCTTTTTTATTGCTATGTGTTTGGTTAGGACAGGACAATATTTGTCTGAAATGCAACTATTTGAAAATCTGGAATATGCAAACAAAGCAAAATACTGGGAAAGCCTCTAAAATTGTCCAAACAAAGTTCTTAGCAATGCATATTACTAATCAAAAATTAAGTTTTAATATATTCACCTTAAGAAATTTAAAAAATATCTTCTTGGAACATGACCTGTACCTAATATCTTAGTTATTTTTGACATAATTTTGACCCAAGTGGTGTATTTTTGGCTTTATCTATAAATGCAAAACCTGATTTTGCGGAGTGTTGAACAACATTGTGATTAACCAATCAGATTTGAAGAATCAGTTTATAGTTTCTGTGAAGTTAAGGCTTACAATCAGTGGTTGGTGCTGGTACATCAGTGTCGGACATCTATCAATTTCTTCTGATTTGAGGCTTTACTCATGGGTAGGGTTAGGTGTAGGTGTAGAGACATGCTCAAAAATAAATGTTTGGTTTAAAATTTTATTCCTGTGTCAACAAAATGTGTTGATGGAGAAACACATCTACCTCAGGATGTGCATCTATATTCCAGTGGCTTCAAACTGGTTTTGTGGTCCAGGGTAACAAATGATGAGCAAATACAGACTTTCTGAAGTCGTAGATGTACTTTATATATTTCTCTTGAGAAAAGTCTGTAAATCTGTAATTTAAATGTTTACTGCAAACATTTGAGCAAACCTGCAGGCAAAAGTGTAGTGATGCTTAAAGCACATCTTACAAAGATGTCATTTTTAAACCAAGCCGTTTTCTGTTGGCCAATGTCACAACTTCAAACAAACCAAATCTTAAACCCAATGCAACTCTGCATGAGTTAAATCTTTGCCCCCAATGCAAAATTCTCAGTTTGCATGGATGACTATTGAAATGGCAGAAATTTGCCTAAAATGTGACCTTCCTGGGACTGCCACAGGATCTTTACTACTTTATCTGTACTTAAATGCGATGTACTAGATTGGAAATCTCCAATAAGCTGTGAATGAGCTACTTTTTACTTTGGACTTAATGCAATATAATACAAAGAAAGTGAAACATTTATCTGTTATTGTTGAGGTTTGGATAGATTTCAACAGTCATTTCAGTGGTTTCTAGAGATATATAGCAGTCAGGCTTTGGATCCAGGGTGTGACAGCATGAGAAAACTGAGAACAGGAAGCCATGATGATGAAGGGTGCGCACACTTTTACAGGTGGATTGAGAGAAAGAAAAACAGAGAGAACGAAAGAGACAGAGGTGAAGTTCTGGAGGAAACAGCTGTGGGAAGGATGCCTCAGGAAATACATAGACACAGAAGAAGAAATGATTCTCTGTACATCACAGATGCATATTACCACTCACTGTACCTCAGTGGTCTGCACATGACTGAATACCCAATCATAATCACTTCCTCATTTCCACCATTATCTGTTTGTGCCTGTATTTAAATTATGTGATGGGTGTGCTGCAGTCCATCATGTGCTGTGTGTGGTCCTGTCACGAGCTGTGTGCGGTGTCACATGTTTGGGTGTCCTGTGTCTCTGTCTGTCCCTCTATGTGTGTTTGTTGCCCGATCCAGTTTCTGAATTCACCAGCTGAGAGAGTGAAGCAGCTTGTGTCCAATTTCTTTGCCCGAGCAAATTCTAAAGCTGGCGTGAGAGGTCAGATCAGTCAACACACACTCACTCACATATATGTCTCACACCTTCGCTGGGCCACCAGCAGTCATATATGTGTTAGATGATGGTGTCCGAGTCATCCAATATCCACTTAGTCACCCAGAAAATGTGTCTATGTTAAGAATGGAACACTAATGCTAACTGTTTTAAATGCAGAATTTAGGTTTGTGTAAAATCTTGTAGCAATCCCTTTAAATATTGAGCAAAAACATGGGTAATATCTCTTATGATAAGCTCAGATAAGTCTCACAGGCTAACAGTGTGGAATGCTAATCTAGCACGCTAATACAGTGCACTAAAGCAAACCTGTCAAAACTGCCCTTTGATTGATTTTTGTCACTTCAGAAGCACTTTCTGCATCGTCGCAGTGAAAATGTGGCATTAAGAGAAGGATAGGATCTTCTTCTACATTTCTTCAGGTGTTAAAAGGCAAAGCGCAGGTGGACACACTCAAACAAATGCTAACAAATCAGACTGTTTGCCTGTTTAATAAATGATTTGTTTAAATGAGTGCATTTAAACAAAACCAAGGTCTTAAAAGCATATCGTTTTGCAGTTGGTGCCTACACCAGTTCACCCTAAATCTGTCATCATGTACTCACCCTCACGTTCTTTCAAACCAATGACATACTTCTGTGACATGCAAAAGGAGAAAACAGGCAGACTGACAGACTCGGTCTCTATTCACTTTCTTTGTGTGAGAGATGCGGTGAATGGTGATTTGTGACAGAAGGTTTCTTTGGAGCAGAACTCTGTGTGTGTGTGTGTGAATCTCTGCTGTAGTGCTTGCTCTCTTCTCAGGTCAGGAGTTATGGAGCTCATGGGTCTAAAAAACACGCCCTGCCTGCCGTTCCATGGGCCTATAAACATTAAAATCTGCTTGTTAAATTTTACTAAGTGCTAAAAGGTCCAGCAATGGATTCTCCTACTGTGACTTCCATTGAGATTCACCTGAAGTTCAACCTCTGAATCATTGCGTGAAATCTGTGGTGCTGATATCTAATGATGGGAAGATCATAGGTGGTCATTTTGAGGATGAAATGTGGACTGTCTCTCACACACACACACACACACACATACACACACTTCCACTGACTTCTATTGTTTTGAATATAAGCTAATGAAATTTTCTATCTCCTGCACACAAACCTAACTCTCACAAACCATTTAGCATTTTAAATTTTTCATTAAGACATTATTTAGTACGTTCATTAAGCTGTTTTCTCATGGGGCCTGTTTTGTATCTTCGCAGTGCAGCTGATATATTTCATGCTGTCCCTGTTGTTCCTCACAATGCAGATCCACTCTCACACACACATACACACACACACACACACTCACCACTAGGGGGCAAAGTAACTCCAAAAACCTCACCGTTTTTTTGGTTTTAAAAAGAGACAGAGATGACACATTTATAATGTCATTAATAAACTAGTAATTTGATATGAATTTGTATATACAGAGGTCTTAAAATGATGACTAGAACAAACACAGCTTCTTTTCTTTCTTCATAGTCTGTACATTGCAGCATTATTTGGTCATATTTGCTCAACTTCCCATCATTACACTGTAAAACATGCATTTTGTGTTCCACATGTGAAGTGAAAGGCTTGGGAACAGTATTTGGGGGATTATAAATACAGCATCACAGCTATTGGGTAAAGTGTTTCCTGTCCAATGTGTGTGTGTGTGTGTGCTCCTTGGGAAAAGTGGAGAGTATTGCCACAGTCGGGTCAATACAGTGTTTTAACATCGGGCATGCAGTAAACATTCTATTGATTGTCGTGAGGTTGTGTTTGTCATAAAAACACACAAACCCTAATGATATGCACACTCTTAAAGCTATCTCTTTCTTACTTTTTCTCTTATCTGAAGAAGGTTCTTCAGATGTTATGGAACCGTTTATAAAAAGGGTTCTTCTATTATACCCGTTTCAAGAGTGTATGCTTTATTTTCTTCTTCTTAAAGGACTGCTGAAAAAAGAAAGAGAGAAAAAAAGAGTTGGCTCTGGCAGATGAAACAGACAGACATGCACTGTCCTGCCTCAACCACAAAACAGACTTCAAGATCTGCTTGATTATTACTCTTACATGATTTACAGTCACGTGATCAAATTACCAAGCTTTCGTCTGCCGTTTTTTATTATTTTATATATTTTAATAATAGTAGTAGTAGGCCTAAGGTTTAAACTTATATTCTGTAATGAGTAATCGCAGCTCCTAGTGATGTCGAGCAAAGGCCCTGCTGAATGGGCTGTGTGTTTTGTTGTGATGGCTGTAATGTACGCTGCTGAGATTGCTGTTGACATCATTACTCAGGAGTCTCACTGTTCACATCAATCTTCCTGCTCATACACACACACACTCTCTCTCTCTCACACACACACACACACTCGTCAGCTGAGGGGATTTTTCATCTTTGGGTTCAGGTGGGGGTCACATGCACTTACACACAACGTCTTCTCTAATGTGACACATCCACTGCAGGTACACTCAAGCGCTTTTGCTTCAGGACCCAGATTTTAAATTGGCTATTAACTGGAGACACACCCCTAAAATCAATCAGAAATATAGATTACATACTAAATTATGACTACTCATTTCAATATACAAGCTATAACTATACACAATTATATAGTTAGTTGCATCTTATTATTCACATTTTATCATTGTTTTTATCCCCTGAGGCTAACTCGCGCGCTTTTTTTTATAACCACTGATGTACCTTTAAACGACTTTTCTTTTCCTCACTCCTGCAGTGTCTCAAATTGCACCTCTAAGTGCACACGACGGAGATGAAACCATTTTATCTGAAACAAGCGTCTATTTGAGCTGAGCAGTGACTGTACGGTGGTAATGTCAGTCATCTTCTGCTGACTGTCATGGATGATCAAAGCGTAATATGCTCTGCTAACGGGGCAGTGCGGAGTTCATCGAGCCGGCTGTCATGTGATACTCTTGCTGTAGTGCAGAGGTCAGCGTCTCCTCTGTCCTGCGCTCGTCCCACTGTACTGTGCAGGACACACAGGCTAATTTTCTTTGGAGACCCTCCCCTCGGCCCTCAGCCCTGTGGCGTTAGTGAAGATAATTAGCTCGTGGCAGCTAGCTGTCGCGTGCCCGGTCTACACTGTAACCTGTCCGTATCATTAACACTGCAGCAATCATTAACACTCACACTAAACACTTCAGTGGGTGGTGGACATGTATAACTGTGACGTTCACTCTACCTTTTGACCTAACTAATCTACTAGACATGAGAAATCATAATTTTTCTAGTTGACAAACATATATGTGTTCTGTTACTGTCCAATGATCAATCGTGATTAATCACATGCAAAATGAAGGTTTTTGTTTACCTAATATATGTATGTGTGTTATCTATATTTAATCTGCATACATAAATGCACGCACATGCATGTATATATTTCTGATTTATTTAAAAATAAATTAATTGAATATGAATATAAGTATATGTAAATATTTCTATTTTTTTATATATATAAGCTACTGTATGTGTGTATTTGTATAAATATACACAGTACTGACATATATAATGCAGACAAAAACTTTATTTTGTATGTGATTAATCGTGTATTATTGTGATTATTATCAGCTGTTTGGAGTGGACTTTCATTCTGACGGCACCCATTCACTGCAGAGGATCCATGTCATGATACATTTTTCTAGATATTTATTTTAACCTGTAAAAGAATAGCTTGAAATGCATTAAATATCAAAGGTGTTTGGGGTGTATCCTGTCATTAAATATGTTAATGATTTAATAGGTTAACTGTCTTATGCAGAACAAGGCTGTTAGTCATATTATTGCAGTGCTTATAGAAGTAGCCACTGTTAAATGAGTTTGTTGGCTCCTATTTTCTATAATAAATGTATTTTGGCAATGTTAAATGCACTTTTTGAGTTCATTCAACATACACTCTTCATAGTTTGTCATCAGTATTTCATTCAGTATATAGCTTTGTTAAAACTGGCTCAACAGTTCTACTCTGCACTATAATTGATCCATATTTAGCACGCAGCATGTTAATTCAATACCTTTTGTTCTCAAATGATGAGAGAAGAATGTGTGTGTGTATGTCAGCGTGTTTTAGGAAGAGAGGACTCTTTGACCCTGCCATGAACTTGCTTAGCAGAGCAGAGGTCGTCTGACAGGTCAAAGTTCAGGAGTCATGCTGGCCTCAAACTGTGATCAGAATTTAGCTGAGAAGAAAAGAAGACAAATTCAGAGTCAAAATCAACAGAGACATCAGAGAGCAGACGGTTGGTGCAGAACTATCTCTCTCTCTCACACACACACACACACACACACACACACACAATGGTGTTTATACTGTACAGACTGTATGTGGAATTGCCCTACACTGACTCTAAACCTACCCCTTACAGGAAACTATGTGCATTTTAGATTAAAAAAAACGTAACTGTCCTCACATGGTCAAAATTTACTGGTATTCCTATCTTTGAGGAGATATACCATATGATACCAGATACACACACACAGTCAAAGCATCACTGCAGCAGACAGGGTAAACGTGTTAACAAACACTTGTGTAGTTCAAAACACTATATTATATTTTATAACACACTTATTAGCGTATTGGTTTTTAGTAGCACATTTATAGGTGTCTTCTCAATCCAATTAAATCATCCCAAAAGGGAAATATTTCAGTAAAGATTACAACACAGTATACAATACAATAGGAACCAATATAGGATATAATACAGTATGTGAAAAATATAAAAAAGATGATATATCAATGAAAATGTACACTGTATGACTTGTATGAAAGTGCATTTCGGAAGTACATACTGTAAAAATTGAAGCAGTGACTATAGTTTGCTTTGTAAAGTGAGAAATAAATCATAAATAGCCAAAATGGTCTCTCCAGAACTGTTGCTTTGGCCAATATACACAAAAGTGAAAATGTGCAGTTGTTGATGAGCTAATGGATGAGTTATACTCAATCTGCTTTATTTTCTGCAGAAATCTAAAATTTCCATGTGCACAGGCCATTTTATACATAATATAAGCATAGCAGAGGGAAACGGAGTATGATTTCAATAAGATGGTTAGTAAACAGAAACACCACAAGCTTGGTTTGATGTAATGGTCAAACATGGTTTAAATTCCTCTAGCTCTCTCAGTATAAAGCTGGACTGAAGTACGTATCAGGACGTATCGAGTGTTGCAAAAATAGTAAGACGGTCAAAGTGCACGTCTCCTGCAGGAATGTGGTTTAGTTGCTGATGAGAGCCAGTGCCTAGAATGAGTTTTGATGAAGAACACGTACAGTACCAGAAGACACAAACATGCACTATAGTTTTTGGATAATAATGTTACATTGGAGGCCTTGCAACTTGAACACATGGCCCTGTGGAGCTCATACAAACAATACAGGTGTGAACAGTTCTTGTGCTGTCTTTACATCCTATACATATTATTAATAGAAATTGTAAATGGACAAAACTAAATTAAAACCACACGCATGAATGATGGTCAAGTGATCTTTTGATCAAATAGGCTACAACAGTGCAGATTAATCCAGTGGTGTATGTTTGTATAAAGGTAATAGGTATTTACTGTACATACATATAAAAACCCTTATATTTATATATACACAGATATATACATATAGTGGTAGAGTACAATGTCAAGTTAATTTCCTGTGGCTCATGCACATGTGTGTCTCTGTGTATGGTAACTCTCAGAGAGCGTTTGATCTCAGCTACAGACGGATCTGTGCTCTTCTTCACTGGTGCTTATCTCTGTAGGCTCTGGATACGAGAGGGCAGAAGGGCAGCTGCTCTATCTGGAGTGTTGAAGGATCAGAGGTGATGCAGCGAAGGATAGAGAGAAAACCTTGCTCGTCTCACACAGCGTCTCCAGACCTCTGCAGCAAGGCCTGAAACATACTCTGAGCAAAGACACGAGCACAAGTGCTGGCAGAACTGCTAGAATTGTTCTCAGTGCTGCTCAGGGCCACTATCATCGTTTCTTTTCTGTCGCGAGTCTTTCAGGTCAATACTGTCATATTACTGGATAATTTTACTCAAAGTGATAAAGGGTAGGTTTACCCAAAAATTAAGATTCTGTCACCTTTTAGTCACATTCATGTCATTCCAAACTCATTAATGGTTCATTTAGAAACAAGGAATATTTTTAATGAAACCTAAGAGGTGTATGTCCCTTTATTGAAAGTCTATTAAAATAATAAAGACCTAAATTCAATCTCTTCATAATATACAGTGACCGCTCGATACATATGGATCTGTTTTAGGATGCTTTAATCGTTTTGGAGAACTGGACTATCAATGGAGGGACAGAAACCTCTCAGGTTTTATTAAAATGATCTTCATTTGTGTTTCAAAGATCAACAAAAGTCAGTGCAATGAAGGGATGAGAAACGTCAAAGTAAACTGGATGTCCATGAACCAAACCGTTTGGAAATTCAGTTGTGTCTGTTAAATAAAAACGCCAAAAGAAGCCGTAAAGTGGTTCAGACGTATGCTGTTTGACTGCTACCACAGTAATGCAAGAAAGGAAAGTTAAGAGATTGTTCAGCCAAAACTAAGAAAAATTTACAACTTGTTTTTCTTTCCATTTACAACATGTCATACCAAACTTGTAACAGAATGACTTTCTGTCTTCTGTGGAACATTACAAAACAGCTTAGTTAAATATATTCAACTTTAGAGTGAAATACGACATGTTTTCCTATCAATCTTTCACTTTACGTAATTACTATGCAATAGCCAAGCATTTGTGATGGTTTTGTGCTTTTCCTGACCCGCTAACATGCATTCTGATTATACTACAGAGATTATCCAGCTCTATCACAGACTATCATTTTGAATGATTGTGATTGCAGACACATTTACAGCAGATACACTTATGATGCAGGTCTGTTCAGTTTTTCAGTAAAAATGCTTGTCATTGGGTTGTAAAGTTGTCTAAATAGCTGTTTCACACTAAGTGCTACATCAGCATTATGGCAGTGTGTCTATCATTTGTGTTGCTGTCCAGTAGGGGGAAAATCTGTGCTCAGATCAGTGTGTGTTTGTCTCGTGTGTCAGTCTGAAGGGCGCTCTGCCTCAGCTAGTTCTCAGGCATTGTTGTGATCTGCAATGTTCAGGAGCTTGTCTCCCGAACCATGACTGTACTGTACCGTACTGTACTGAAACATGAACCCTACTCCACTGACACACAACCCTGTCCACGCTCATAAACACAAGAGCTTGACCATGTGAGCAGGACACCGAGGATGCTTTTATTTAATACAAACAAACAAAAAAAATAGTAGAATTCTAAAAAAATTATACATACATATATATATATATATATATTATCAATGTTGTAAACAGGTGTGATGCTTAAAAAATATATAACATATGCTTTGAAATATGTTTTGTAATGGAGTAACACTTAATTAATTACTTAATTAATTACACGCATTATTGCTGAAAAAGTATTTAATTTTTATAAACCAAATAAAATAAAAATTATAATAATAAAAAAACATCCCAAATAGCACGAATCATGAGACACCGTGAAATAAATTGGTATGTATACTCACTTGTTATGCTGGCAATATAATTGATTGGAAAAAAGTGACATCGGAAATGTAACTAGAAAATTAATCATTTTGATTCTTTTGGGGAAATAAATCACTCAAAAAGAAAACGGTAATAAATGAATAAACTGGAAGTAAAAGACGCTCCACTTGTTTTATTTGCTTCTAGTGTTTTACGGCTCGGGGACTTTTAACATCCACTGCACTGACCCATTAAACCACTGGACTCGCTTTACTCTTACTACAGGAGCCGCTGCTGAAAACCACTAGCACATAAATGGGACTATTCTGATGCCTTGTAATTGGTAACCCAGGCTCTTCGGATATGTACTACATTTTGGGAACTGTGTTTTGAAGAAACTTGTGGTTAAATGGTTATTCAACAGTTTGGAGATCCTGTAATAAATGCATCTCTTCTGTATCTCACCCTGTGTTGCCCCTCGTTGCAGTCTATTAAGAGTCTGCTGTTCAGACCACCTTAACCCCGTGCTGAACTCTTTAGTTAATACACTGTAGTTATGATTTTACCATCAATCAACAGGCAGGCATCTAACACACACACACACACGCAGCTCTCACCTCTGCCCTACAATTTAATTGTGCCTGAACCCTCATCGGTTTCCAGAACAATCAATCGCACCCCGTCCCTCTGTCCCCAGCAGGGCTGTGCTCTTTTCATTACACAGTTCAGACTGCTCTGCAGGTGGCCATCGTGCCTGCTCCAAATCCCCCAACCCCAGACCCCCACCATTTGTCACCTATAGCAAAGAAAAATCACGAACGAGATGCCTTTGATATCGCAGTTGTTGACAGCAAATAGATTAGCAAGAGATTTTGCATCTTCAAATGGTCTTCTCCGGAGCTTCAGAAGAAACAACATCTCAAAATATTGACTCAATTATCTCTCTCCAAATTCTTCCACATTTATTTTCCCTAAAAGCCCGAGCTTGTGAGAGTGAAAACACAACGGACAGAGATATAAAGGGATGCTGTGTCGGTAACACTGACTTGTGAGAGCGGAAACACACATTCATCTACTACAGTACGAACTCCTACACACACTCCAACAAACTCTTTACATGCCAAAAGTGTTTCTGTTTGAAGTCAAACATGAATAATTTAAACAAGACCCCCAGACAGGAATAAATTGCTCAATCAAGAACTCAGTGACTCCAACAAATAATTAGATTTCTGTGAAAATGTATGAATCGTGTTATATTACAGTATGTGTCATGTAAAATATTGCAGTAAAAACCTACATATTAGTTAACTACTAACTACTTAGTTAACAAATTAGTTAACTACTGTACATTTTGTAAGTGTGTTTGTACATGTGTGTGCATATCTATCTATTTTTCTATCTAACCCTACCCTTATGTAAACCAGTAATTTGGTGCTTGTTAGTAGTGGTTAAGTGGTGGTGTTAACAGATCTGTGATATGGTCATGCAGCACAAGTCATTAATATGTGCTTTATAGGTACTAATATAAAGCCATACGCTAGTACTATGCAAGCTAACAAGCAACTAGTGTTACCATAGTTTTCAGTTACCGTAGTTCTTTTTTATTACCACCCGTGTTTTTATGGTGGTTATTGATTTTAGTAATTTTATTATATTAACATTTTGTCAGGTAATAAAACACTTTTAAAAAGTAATTTCAGTCTGTAAAACTTTCTACAGCATGTTCTGGCAACCACAGCTGCTCTTTTTACCGTATATACCGAATCTGTACAAAATAGCCAGCTTGTGACTGAAAATCACCATTATTACCAAGTTATTGAAGAAAAAAGAAGAAAAATGAAGAAAGTTTGTTTAGAAGTCAGCGAAGCATCCAGCTTTAAAATCCAAATCTAAATGTGACTTAAGTGACCCAACAGCTTTTTTAAAATGTCTTCCTGTGTACATTTCTTTAAGCTCAGTAAAGCTCTCTTTCTTTCTTTCTCTCTCTCTTTTCCTCTGTGTGCAAATTCTGCTTCAGCATATGTATCTGTTATTAAGACATATGGCTGCTTTATTGCTGCTAACAATACCAATCAATACTCATGATGCATGCAGAAGCGTCACCTACCACAAATCTCAAGACCTGAGCGGGAACTGACAGTGATCATCTCTCAAACACACTCTCACCAACATCTACTACTGTGTCTCACATCCACGGCAAGCAGAAAGAGAGAGAGAGAGAAGCACTGCCCAAACTCAACAGCAAGATTCATTGTTGTTGGAACATTTTATACTTAATAAAGGAAATGGTACATGACTCAAGCTGTCTCCTTACAACGAGAGAGAGAGTTTGTGTGTATATATATGTGTGTGTGTGTTAAATCCATCATAATAATTCAGCCCAGAGCCAGCATTTTACCTTATAGGTCAGTTATTGTCCATCAACTGTTGTGTGTGTGTGTGTGTGTGTGTGAGTAATGATGAAATCTCTCTTTAGTTGGAGATCAGAGGGTCAGAGCGATGATAGATGCTCACTTCCTGTTGCTCTCCCTGCCAAAGGGCTGCACTTCCTTTTTTCTCTAGGGCACACATGCAATCATATTCACACACACATGCTCATTCCCGTCTCACGCTCTCTTCTCTCTCACTTCACACACCTCCGCTCAGCCCCTTTGTTTATTTTGCCTTTGATGAAGAGATTCATCTCTGGCACGTGTGTATGTGTGTGAGACCACATGTGTGTGTGTGTGAGCTAATGATTAAAAGCTAATGGAAATATGTGTGTATGTGTAATTATAAGATACAACCGTTAAACATGAACTGAGATTAAAGCTTAAATTTGATGTGTTTTCTCTTTCTCATATTTTTATTTCAATTTAGTCTACTTTTTTAACAAGAAAAAAAACTGAATTTGATTTAAGCAAGTCATAATAGATAGAATAAAAGTAATATTACAGTTAGGCAAATAATCTAAATATAACAATAAAATGAGCAATTAAAATTGAAATATTCTGCTAATGTCACAACCATTTCAGAGCCAACATCAAAATGTATTAAATATTGGCTATGAATATTGAACAGGGGAAGCCTCTCACAGTCTCTCCCTGTCTTATCTTTATTGCCATCGGAGTTGAGCTCTCTAGCTCTCCTGTTTTACATCATTGTTCACATTCCTTCACTATCCGCACACACACACAGACACACACACACAGACGCATACACACAGACATGTAATTGCTCTCACATACACAACACATAATTACACTTGAACACAGCCTTTCTGAGACTGGCATGCTCTTGCTTTTCCTCAGAAGGTCAGTCTCTCAGACCGTATTTATGTGTGTGTGTGTGTGTGTGTGTGTGTGTGTGTGTGTGTGTGTGTGTGAATGCGAGGTTGTAGAAAGTGTGCTGCAGTCCCTCTTTTATCCAGTTGGGGGAGTCTGTCCTCATGTGTGAGTTCACCGAACCCTTTAGGACGGTGCTTCTGTTTCAGAGAATCGACTCGTTCATAGGGTTCGTTTAAATGAATCGGTTCGCTGCAGCCATGACGCTTCAAACATATTTATGGTTAATTACTGTTGTTTGACTTTATCTATCAAATGCAGCATTGTTTATCCAGTATAATCCAGTGACTTAATAAATGATTTCATGTTTCGTTTCCAGCCATATCACCACACAGGTCTAGTATCTACTGGTGGCTACACATAATGCAAAAGGATCACCCACAGCCCATTCAATTTCTGTATATATATATATGTTAAATCTGTATATATAGCAACATGTAGCTAAATATTTCTCTAGGATGACCTAAAATGGTTTGTTTTAGCTGCAAAGTAGGTTTAACAGACTGGAAATGACTGTCAATATTTACCAGGGAGAAAGTGAGTGCATTTGTGCTCTAAAGCAGAAGAATGATGAGGAAATGGTTTCTTGACCATCCCACCTCTCTTCTACAGCCTAGGATATATGGAGTGCTGTATTCGCAGTGAAGTTTGTGATTTCAGATTAAACTATCCTCCTCAGTCAACACGGCGCTAAATGAACACTCACTGGGAGACCAGAGGTTTACCTAATGTGTTTAATATGATTTAATACGAACGTTCATGGTTCAAACTGTCTGCAATATACTCAGTAAACATCATGTCGTTTGGTGCCAGTAAACACTAGCTATAGTACCCTGGACTGAATTGAACCCTAATGGTAGGAAAATAGCTACTTGCCCTGCTGAAAAAAACATTATGGTTTATGTTTTGCAAAAAACATGGTTTCGAGAGAATCGTGTACGCAGTAATTACCCACGGCTGGTTGCCGATTCCC
>JAUCMT010000160.1:1861871-1927761 GCA_032357475.1 Enteromius thamalakanensis | reverse complement strand
GTGTTACTGAAAGTTTTGATAACACTGTATGTATAGTTACATATAGTCACTATTATAATAACAATAAATTTTGCATACCATTATCCATACCATAATCCTAAACCTAACCATATAGTAAGTATGTGTTGTTAATAATTATTACTCAGTATTTAAATATAAAATTACATTGTAACAAGGACACCTTATAAATGTATCAAAATTACAAACCAAAGCCAATAACTGTACATGTACTGTATAAAGCTTAAATGCTCAATAAAGAGTATAAGTCTATATCCAGCTCAGGTGATTTCCAGTCTCTTCTCTCCTGTAATTTAACAGTTTTCTGCCCACTTACTGAAACCAAAATAAAAAAAATACTTATGAGTAATTTATACTTAATAATCGATCAATACAATAAAATAGTCAACCACATCATTACAGGTATATTACAACAGTTCAAATATGCTTGTCTTTATATCTGCGAGAGCATATATAACCATTGAGAACTGAATGTTTGGGTGGTGGAATTTTACACGAGAAAGGAGAAGCTTTTTTCTTTTCCATCTTACAGCAGTTCCCATGATACTGCAACAATTATTCCCTGCCTGCTTTGTGGTTGTGTTGTTTTAGTTGAGAATGTTTGTTATCCTCTCTCTCTTTCACTCTCTCTCTCTCTTTCTCTGTCTCTTTCTTTCTCTGGCGAACAATATTTATCATAATAGAAAGTGTTATTTATCACCTGCCAGTCCAGAAATGATCGTTTTGGCACCGCTGGGCAGGACAACCAAACGCACCAAATTAAATAAAACGTTTAACCACATACACACACACGGTTTCACGCCACACAACAAACAAACAACCACACACACACTCTACCCAAGCTCACATATACTCATTCTGTGTTCATCCCAATCCTTTTTTCTCTCCTTCCGCTGATGAATGGAATTTAAAGTCACGTTTAGCAGTACACAACAAAAATGAGTTTTGATGTCCTATACAATATGTCTGTTTAAATAAGTTTGCTCATTCATTTTCTTTAAGCTGTGTAACAATACGTATGTTGGTGCAGGACACTAAAATGAAAGGGAATTAGGGTCCGCTTCTGGTCTAGGAACCGGACAATATGGTCTTGGACTCAAGACTACAACAATACACATGACCCTTAAGCTTTAGGCTGAAGAAAAGTCTGTCATTGCACTCGTGTCCCTTTCAGGAAAAGAGAAGGATGGAGGAAAGAAGAAAGAAAGAGAGGCAGTGGAGTGACCTTAATGTAAAACTGTACTTAATCACACCGCAGCCAGATCAATAAAGAGTCCTGGGTGGCCGTCTGTGGGGCCGTTAGCAAACACAAGGAAGGAGAACTTGTTTGATAACCTCTAGAACTGAAAATACACAAGCTTTTTTGTTACAGATGAAACTCTGAAGGCGTCCCACTGGACTGTGTTTCAGATCGGAAGGCCGGTGTTCTGTAGGTTTGTATGTGTGAGTTCAGCACGAGATGGTTTGTTTTCTTGGTTGAATCCACTGTTTTAGCAAGTGGAGGTCAGCTGTGATACACATTCTTGGACACAGATTGTGAGATTGATTTGTGGTACAGTGCGTCAGCAGGGATTAATAAAGTGCTACAGCTTGGCACACAGATGCTGTCTTGAAATCTCTCTCACTTCGGAAGCGTTCATTTAAAACAGCTCCTGGTTCAACTCTATTCTGAGATACCTCAGTTGGAGTATCAGACACATTCATGTTACAGTGTTTCGTGAGACAAGCCATTTTAAAAGCATACTTTACCCATAAATTGTAATTCTGTCATTATTTACTCACCCTAATGTCATGTTAAACCCATAAGGCTTTCACTCGTTCATCATAGGAACAAATAAACATAATTTTAATGAAATCTTAGAGTTGCCTTTCTCTTCATAGATAGTCTGTACCAGGGACCCTCAAATCTGGCTCCTGAGATCCACTTTCCTGCAGACCTCTGTCAAATACACTTAAGCATGCTAGTAAATGTCTTCAGGATTATTAGAAAAACACAGCTACTGTAGGAGAGTTTGATTCTCATAATCGCCACTTGAAGAGAGAGCTCATGAAGAGATAATTAATTCATATGAATTGAGCGGTTTAGCGGTTGACAGAAATGTTTAATTTAGGTTTTTATTCACATATAAACAATGATGAGATATAAGGTTCATTATAATGTGTTATGCAGTACGTTTGAGCTTTTACAAAAGCTAATGAGATTTAGTTCTTGCACATCAAGCATTTATGGTTAAGCTTCTGCTTATGTTTGCTGAAGTAAATATATGAATAAATGCCTAAATTAAATCCGTCCATCATGTAATATAAAACAACTGAGTCTTTGTAGAAAATTTGGTTTAAACCACTTGATTCCAATTGGATTAGTTTTACAGTCTCTTCATGAAGATTTTGAAGTATCGAAGTGGTGGTTGTGAAGACTCTCAGACTTTATTAAAAAAAATTGTGTTCTTAAGATGAATAAAAATCTCATGGGTTTAGAACAACATGATGGCGAGTAAACAGAATTGTTAATTTTTGCTTGAATTGTCCCTTTAAAAAATTATCTTTGTACAAAAAGCCATGCCTGTTCAAGTAATAAATGACTACTGACAACCAAGCTTCATAGCTGCGATGATGAGGCTCAGTACACTGTAATAAATACTGTGATTTTAATGGTAAAAACCTGTTAAATGCTTTAATGGTAAATTCTTGTTGGTTCATCATGTGACAAGATCCTCATCACCTGCTTTTGGTGCTAATCAGTGTATTTTGAAGCTACAAAACAAGTTTCAGTACTTAGTACGGTATTTAACTGTAAATTAAACTTTAAATTCTGTTGTTTTGAACAACGCCTGCAACTTTAATTGTAATTTTTATGCATTTTATTTTTTGTTTGTTTTGTGGTGTAGACTGCAGGAAGGGCATGCTACTCTACAACACAGCATTTGTTTTAGCTTTAAGACAGGTGGACCTATATTTTAAGTTGCATGAGTTTATATTGGTCAAAATGATTTTTAATGAATGAATAAATGAACAATCGTATAGTACAGGACTTCTAAAAGATGTCCCATTTATATGTGTTAGACACTGAGAAAGAGGGAATGAGAAAGAGAGAGTGAACGAATGGATGAATGGTAGAGACAGAGTATCAGAGCCAAAGAATGGGTGCAATTGCACCAAACAAAGCCACTCAGTTTGAGGCAGTAGCAAAATACTGAAAGAAATCCATTGTGTTAGCTCTGTTTCAGCTCTGACAGAAATTAAATTGTGTCCAGAGACTTTTTATATAGCAGCACAAGGTCTGAGACAATATTGCCAGTGGCTCAGAGTCGGCTGTCTAAGGCACAGATCCTTCTGTGTTTGCAGAAGCAGATCACAAACCTCATTCCTCCCTGACTATGAAAAAAAAATTGTACGACTCTCATTTATCTTAGACTTAAAGTTCTCCGAATGACCGAAACCTGGAAATACTTATAACTTGATTTCCTTTTCCTGCAATAGTTATTATGATGAAAGCTTGTATACATATTAGCATACGTTCCGTCCAATTGTTTATTGGTTGAGCCAGGGAGGTTTACATTTAATTAGTATTTAATCTGTATTATGTGTGCTTTATGGTTTTGCTAGATTAGCCTTTCTCTTTCATTTCAGGTCCTTTGTCAGTCTGTATGTCTCTCATTGGAATGTTTGAGGGGTGTCCTGTGTTTCATGAGGTCTGAAATCAACGACATTATAATGTGCTTATAGTTGTTCCTCCACACAGGAAATTATACACTGGCGTTTTTATGTATTTAAAAACTTCTCTGATCTAAAACTGCAGGCCTTGCTCATTATGAGTGCGCATAATAATAGGGTTGTGCATGTGCATTGCACATGTACAGGTAGATGTGAGGTCCTGCCTGATTCTCTTTTGTATTGAATAAATTGGAGCAGCTGTGCTGAAAAACTCACACAGCAGTGTAAACACACAAAGACACACTGATGTAATCAGCACTGACAGCGGAGGCTCACAGATCAGAGACTGAAGCGAGAGAATGAGTGATGATAGTGGGAATGGAGTTTATAGCTTTATATTAAAATAGCACAGAGACATGGTGGAACAGACAGAGAGACCACAGAATAAGACTGATTATCCTGAGACAGATAGAGGGAGAGTGCGGTAGGCAGACTGAGGCGCGTAAGCTGTGTGATGTTGTGAGCATTGTGTTGTGTTGCAAACTGTGTTGATATGTTGTGCCGTGCTGTGATGTGTTGAGCTCGGTTGCTCTTTGATGAGCTGCGATGTGCCGTTGCCCTGTAGTGTGGTGTATTGCTGTTATGTAATGTGTATTATTGTCTGTGGTTTATGGTGTTGCGCCGTGTTGTATGTTATGCTGCACTGTTATGTGATGTGCTGTACTTTTATGTGATATGTTTTGCCATTCTGTAATGTAACGTGATGTGATTTGTGTTATTATATTTGTCTGAGTATGGTGGTGTACTGTGCTTTGTTATGTTGTGATGTTATGTGTTGTGTTGTAATTATACATATGTATAATAAATTTACCAACTAAAACATTAGCCATTCAGTGTAACAATTCGCTCAGGCATATTTACAAAAAAAAGCTATTTATGACGAATAAAAAGACCCATTGCTCTCACCCCGATTACTATTTAGTTAAAATTGTACATTTTTAAAAATCGCCACTATCCCAGTTTTTGACTATTTGTCAAACTTATTTAAAACCTTAAAATAGAGACTTTACTTACATTTAATGTGCTTTTTATAGACATGAAATCACTTTTGTCAATTTTTTTTTAAATGCTTTTCTTAACATCTTTGATCCATATACATATCACACACACACATTTTTGGAGGTGATACTATCAATGCAAAAATAAATAAATAAATAAATAAAAAATCATCAACATCTCGTTTATGCCTACATATCAACCAAGTATACTCTCCTCTCATAAATGCTGCCTCTGAAAGGGCCAGGTGTAAAAAATAACTGTGTCCATGCCTTTTCAGCGCTAATTTTTCTTTGTCTTTAATGAAACTTACAATTTTAACGCCAAAAGACGTTTTGCACTGTCAAAGTCATAATAATGTTTAAATATCCAGTTTTATTGTTGTGATTCTAACGTTATTTGAAGGTTCTATTCTGCTACCTTTATTTGACCCAAAAATCGATATTTATTTGTAAGATTTTAAGAATGTTTTCTCTCAGTGTTATGAGAACGTTCATCACATATAACATACTGACTACATTCCGAGAAAGTTATTCTGAGAGAGTCTTTACTCAACATTATGATAATGTGTATTTTATTTTGAGGTGTCAAAATACAGACTAATTAGGTACTTAGTAGTAGCCATTGCACTTACATGAAATGAAATCTACTTGTAATCTACTGTAATTACAGTTTGTAATGATGTAGATGTAACAGACAGCTACTGTTACACATACGTAACACACCGAGTCTGTAACACAGATACTTACACGCAAGTACAATCTTGACACACTTTACTTTAAGTAGCTTATGCCTGTGTAATATTCTGTAAATCTAATGTAACAGTAGCTGACTGTAATGTTACAAACTGTAATTACAGCCTGTTCTATAACTTAGTTACATGGTTAGTACATTTTGTTTTATTTAAGTACAACAGCTACTACTAAGTACTTACTAGGTAATTACTACACCTTAAAATAAAGTGTTACCTGAGAAGGTATATCAAATATTAATAATCTTATAAGAATGTCCCATATACATTACGAAAAACCTCTAAAAAACTATGAATGTTCCCTGTTAGCGGTGAGGTGTTGCCTTGTTGTCATGCGGTTATGTGATGTATTGTGCTGTTGTGATGAGATGTGTTTTATTATATTTGTCTGTGTGGTGTATGGTGGTTGTTCTGTCAGGTATGCTGTGTTGCTCTATGTTGTCATGTGCTGGTATGCAATGTGTTGTGCTGTGTTGCCTCGCACTGTGATGAGTTATGCAGTGCTTTTATTAATCTGTGATGTGATGAATTGTATTGTATTGTCCAGTATTGTATTGTGATGTAATGTGCTGTGCGGTTTCAGTTCATCATTCATTCTGAATCTCTGCTTCTGACCACAATTCATTCCTAACGTAAACACATATCATTCAGATATTCTATAATCTGCTGAAATCCAGTATATATTTCTCCAGATTCCAAGTAAAAAACACATCAGGCATAAAAAAAATAAATAAAAATACTGTACATTTTCTTCATATTGCTAACATGCTATAAATCTTTCTTTCTTTGTTTCTATGCTGTTTCACATGCACCATGTATTCTTGGTAGCAATTCTCTGAAGTACTTGCTAAATATAATAATCGCTCATTACACAGTATGTTTCAGAGTGCCACGTTATTACTATCTCATACCGTCACTTTAATGTAATAGAAGCCTTTACTTTTTGAATGGGTGCAAGCTTGATGTTCATTTTGTACTCTGCAGATATGCATTTAAATAAACACTGTGTAACATCATCGAGTGTTTCAGGATCAGTGTGTGTTCCCACGGCTGCGGTGATGTGTTAAATGGGCTGAATTGTGTAATTGTGTGTGTAGGTCCAGGGGCGTCTCTAACAGCGCTCCCGAGCTCTTTCTGGACACACCTCATTGCTTTACTGGTTCCCAGTCGGCATGATTTGCCTCATATTGCTCTTATGAAATGTTTAAAACCACATACACACCCACACTTAACCTGGCAGCTTTTGAAGACACTTACCATAGTTTAGCTTTATTTTCATTCAGCACAAACAAGTCTGCTACCACCATGCCTGGCGACCGGCGCTAGCAAGGTGGAACCATGTCACTATGACACTCGGGGGACCAAACAGATGGTGAAACACACACAAACACACACTCTACTGGACACAGGAGCCCTCACACAGGCAGACATATTGTTCTTCGATGCATAGGAGAGGGACAATACTAAACTCAACAGAATGTGTCAGTCGGGTAAGCGCACTGCCCCTCCCCCGTCTGAAAACAATACAGATTGTTCTAGATGTTGATTAATGGCACAGATATAAAATGTAAATGTTTGCACTATTGTACATGTCCTCTGCCGTTGTGTGGAAATGCGGGTCAGACACCTTAAAGGCAGCATGGTGCTGAGCAGGAGGGACAAGGATCAGCCAGGGGACAGCAAATGTATTCAGATTATACCGCTGCTCAGGACGCATCCCAAAATCTCCCTGTTTGATTTTAGCTCATTTATCATTATTCTCTTTGGCAAGCACAATGTCATCCGCTCCCAGAAGAATTATAGGATTGCACTGCAGAAGACAAACAATTTACTGGCACTTTGCCTCACTGAACAACACTGTCTGCCTGCCAGCTCCCATCCATTTCACTGTTCGCACCATACGTCACAGCACAACACACAACACACACACACACACATGCTGTATGAATGGGCACCAACAAACTTGACGCACACTAAAACAACGAAGTATCTCGTACGGCAGATGCGTATATGTGTACACAGACTTAACATATGATTCATAACAAGCATGTGTATTCACGTGTAGCAGTTCCTGCTAACATGCTAAAAGTCACGACTTTCATTTTTTTAAAAACGTAAACACTCAAAAAAACATTTTTTGCAATACACAACACACTATTCTCTATGTAACACACAAAAATCTAACAGGAGTTAAAGGTTAGTTCACCCAAAGAAGCATCCTAGGTGTATGTGACTGTCTTCTTTCAAACAAATCCTTTCCATGAAACTAAACGTGTGTTTGCTACATTTTTGATGCATACACTTTAAGATGTTTACTAAGGTACGTGCATCTTTAATAAAACATCCCTTGCACGGATACGGGGGGTGAATAAAGGCCTCCTGTAGGGAAAGGTAAATATTCATATTTCAAATGTAATAAACAATTTTTCTCACTTCTGCTGACTGTGGCATGCAGAAGCAGTTCCGGCGGATGACTTAAGATGCATTGCGTTGCGTGATTAGTAATGAGCGCAGAGAGAGAACAAAACGTTCTCACGAATTGCAAGCACAAAAGGAGGATTTGCAAAGAAACCTTTCGGAAGATAAAAGAAAAGAGGAGACTTGTTTTCCTTTGTTAAAGTAAGGAAACGTTGTTTCCTTTGCTCCTACATTTCCCAGAGACACGTACATATCCCACGACATCTGCCTGAATGACTTCCGGTCACCACAGTCAGCAGACGTGTAAAACAAAAGTGCTTATTACAATTGATCTAAGGATATTTATCTTTCAAATACTCATGGATTTGCTACAACCCCCTTTATTCAGGAACGTTTTATTACATCTGGGCATGCTTTATTTGACGTGTTTTAGACTGTTAAAGGGAAACGCCCGTGCAAGAGCTTAGACCATTTTTAATATAGCTGCAAAAAAAAAGTCACACACACGTAGGATGCTTCGAAAGGAAATGTTTGCTTTTGAGATGCATTTGTGATGTTTTGAATGCAGTGCTTCATTCAGCAAGAGATGTAGGCATTTTATATTCTGTGTGTGCAATTCTTGGATTTGTGTGTACCGTTTTGAAAAAAAAAAACCTGTAATATAGACCTTGTGTAGGCCAGCCCCTTCCATCACTGTGTTTGTTGTCTTCTGTCTTCCGTTGTATTTCCACAGCGTGAAGTTTAAGTCATCTGAATTTATGAATGAGCCATTCGTTTAAAACATTTCCAGGCTACCTAAATTTGTTATGCACAAAGTAAGTTTGGTTATAGCCCCACATATGCGTAAATTCACTTCACTATCGATGTAGAATTAGGCCTAATGCAAAAATAGAGTTCAAAGACAAATTAAAAAGAGTCAAATAAAACAAAAACAATGAAGCCATTACAGAAATTCTAAGTTTCCACTACCATTACAAACTTTGAATCATTAAAACCATAACAAATGGTAGTGTGTGGGACATATTCTATTAGGATTTAGTTGTGTTAACAAACAGAAGGTGACCAATTATCAGTAGAGTCCAATAGGCACCATCACCATTCCCGTTAAAACCAGTAAAGCCCTTACAAGTCTTTTGATGGTTTCTCTTGTGTTTGTGAGGAATCACTCTATAATTTGGTAATGGTAGACGCCTAGTAGTTTTAAATCATCTATTTAAATGTTTCAAGGAAAACAGAAAGTGGGCAGATGGGAGAAAGTGCTTGGAGTAAAAGAAAGAAACACAAACGGTGGGCTTGGCGGCATTTTCTCCTGCAAACTCCCTGTTGGTTTCTGCCGCAAATGAGCTGTGAGGATCTGCCGCCGGCCTCAGCCGAGCGAGTGGAGCGGTAGCTGAGGACAGGAAGGAGGGATGGGGTGGAGGGAGGGAGGGAGGGAGGGGGTGGTGGCTGGAAGCAGCCTGACAGCACAGGCCCTACTCACACCACCCCCCCCCCCCCCCCAGTGTCCCGTGCTCGCTCTGTCCCCCTCAGCCACTGCATTCTCCAGACATTTACATTATTCAAAGATAAATGCATTGTCAATTCTGTGTCTCCACACACTAGATATGTGCGCTGCTCCACTCCCAGCACTGCCAAGGGTCTCTCACCCCTGCTGCCCACAAGACATGCTACAAATGAAATCAAATGGATACTGCTAGAGTGTAGAATAATTTAACCTCACAAAGTGTGTGCGTGCGGTTGCGCTATGATTAAAATACAACGTACCAAAGCTCTGTGAATTTATCACTACAATGTCACTTAGAGTTTTTGCCCTAGATTGTGTAAGAAATGGGCAGTGATTTTAGACTTATGCTTCGATATATCTCCATGTCATTTCTTGTCATGTGTAAGTGAGGTTGTCCCTGTGAGAGAGCGTGATATTGATTTAGTGCATTACTATGTTCTTGCCACTAACAGATAATAACCTGTTCGCTTCGCCCTCCTTATGCATACATTATGCATCAGCAAATGTGTATGGTGACGTATGGTCATCCTTGCTACAGTCTGCACAAACACAATGATCACTCTCTTTTCCATGAAGATAAACACCCTGCTTTTCAATATTATGACATATCACCCTAAATCTCCATTATAGTCAAGTACTGTGTGTGTGTGTGTGTGTGTGAGAGAGAGACATATGTATCCAGTAAGTCTTTGTTTATGGGTCTGCAGAGAATCAGATTTCCTAATGAAGGCAATCTCAGAACACTCTTGAGATCCCCTGCAAACGACATGGGCTTTCATCAGCCATTTTGTATGATCATAACATGGACCATAATGGACCCAGTCTGCCCACCACTAATTACCCATCGGGCTCACACCGAGCTCCCCTTACTCAACCCAGAGGACCACTGTCTGAGCAAGAGCTCTGCAGAAAGGGACCAGGAGACACAGGGAAGTGTTATTACAAATAAGTGTCGAACTAAAACACTCTTGAATGTTTATCAATCTCAACCTACTTAAAAAATATCATTTATATCATTATTATTGGTATTGTTGTTATTTATTTATTTAGCCCATTTCATGCATGGAGTGCATACAACTCCAAGTGTTTCACAAGCATAAAACAAATATTAAGAATTAAATATCAATATAAGGTAATAATTTCCAATAAACCAAGATAATAAACTCTGATTCAACAAGTATAAACTAATATGAACAAAATATAGAAGAATTAAAAATAAAATAAAGCAAACAGTATACAATAACAACAAATATGAAAATCTTTGTAAAACGTACCAGCACAGTGTCACAACCAATGCGTACGTATTCGTACGAGGTGTCAAATTCGTGGTTATTCGTACGACCTCACTTCTGTCTAAACTCCATAACAGGTAGGTTTAGAGGTGGGGTTAGGTTTAGGTCTTTGGCAACTTGTTATATAACTTGTTAAATACGCATGATTTAGAAGAAATCGTATGAATTCATATAAGTGAGTTCGTACGAATTTGTTCGAATTAGCCACCTCGTAAATTATCCCTGTAAAAAACAGTAAAACACTGTGAAAATGCTATGAGAAAAATGTTAAATGGTTAACTGTAAATTTACAGGGAAAAAAACGATAAACTGATATTTCCAGGATTCCTATCCATTTCAAATTTAGTTTAAATTTGATGTTTTTTCTTTGAAATAACTCTGTTATTTACCTTATAGTTTATTAGGGTTGTGTGTCACGTGTTAAATGAAAGTTTATTGCATATTTCACTTTAATGAGTCTCAATATGATGGTGTTTCGTGTTTGTATGAATGACTCTGAGCACCTTCTATATAAGTTCATATTTAAAAGCTGCTTGTGATGGGTTTTGGTTCATCATGTGACTCTCTCATCATCACCTGCATTTGGTGCTTATCAGTGTATTTCAATGGTACAAAACAGATTTCAGAACTTTAATAGCTTGCCATATTAACATTGTATCAGTTAATGGAATTACGGTATTTAACTGTAAATTTAACTTAAAACCGCAAAACCTAAAATGTTGTTACCGGATTTTTTACAGTCACATTCCAGCAACCACAGCTGCCAGTGATTTACCGTAAATTTTATTAAAAAAAAAATTTACAGTATATGTACGAATTGCCATGAGATCAGGTTGAAAGTACACATTTCAGACATTACGATATACATAAGCAACTTTAAATAAATATGTCTTAACTCGCCTTAATAGAAATATTTTTCAAATTCCGGTCAAATTATTTTCTGATTTCTTTATTTAATGACTAAATCAATCCCATTAACTTTACTAACAAATTAAATGGTTGGCCCTAAATTAGCTAGAAAGTAACTGTTTGAGGTAACAATTGCAGTTTTTCACAACCCAGTCTTGCAGGAAAATGCTAATATTTTAACATGTATCAAATTTATTATGGCATTTTCGTATTCCATTTAGAAATTTTACAATGTTAATCATGTTAAAACCACTCACTGTGACGGACCACCTTAAAACATGACCTACGTTACAGGAATGAGATTGTGCTAAAACATACGAGATTGTACTAACTGACATGGCTAGCCACTCTTTAGACAAAATGTAAAACAGTTATGATTTGCAACGAGTCTGTGTTGTACACGGCATCAGCATTACAGACTGCTTTCCATCCAACCCAATCTCACTTTAAACGATAACTCAATTCATACGATTAGCTACCAATGAACCAAATGCCATGAGATTGTGTTGTTCATCTCAGACATTTGATACTTCTGTTTGTTTGTCCTTCTCAAATACATAACATCATAGCAAATATCAAAGCAGACATATGAAGTGGATGCGCAACTGACAGATTCAGCAATGACAGAAATAGTCTGAGGTTTCATTTTCATAAAGAATCCATTACTGCAGGGCTTATTATGGGTTATTGCAGCTTGTCTCAGTCTGCAACCTGATCCGCTCTCTCCCTCTCGCTCTGAGATAGATCATAAAAGCGGCTGATGTAATGCAGCGGAGTGGAGCGTGGAGCTGTGCATGGATGGAACAGGATGTGCGCTCTGTAGGCACCTGTGGAAGTGAGTATGATAAAGATCTTTTCTGTGCTCAGGTAAGCATGGATCTAGGTGTCTCCCGCTCTTGATAAGATGTTTAATTAACCATTTTTAAGCTTCCTTTTTAAATAGAAAGACTGTGACGTTTAAAACCCAAATCCATGAACAGAGCTGTCCGCCAGCCATTTTTCATATTTAATAGTGGGAGGCCATTTTGCAGAAATAACGTGTCTGGGGTTACAAATGAAAAGTAGAGAGATTCATTCTTTATCATGCAGACAGATTAAATTCCAAACCCTGTTACTGTAATAGGTGCACTTGTAACTCCACATAAATTAGAGCATTAATTCAATCAGCCTCTGTTTTAAACAAAATAACACATAGCTCAGAATCCAGAGGTGTAATTTATAGCAAAGCCAGGTTCATTTTCAAAAACAATCCATTTCTCTGCACGTCTGAGGGCTAATACGATGATGCTCGGTGGAACTCGGAGTGTCTGAATCTCTCATCGCAGAGCCAAATAAAAGATAAATGAAGATGTGTTTTATTCAGTCATAATTTCCCACTGAGAATGCCATAAAGGATGACATCCATATGGATTGAGGGTGGGGGTGGGGTGTGGTGTTTTTATGTGGAGTGGTATAGTGCTCCTGTAATTTATGGCATCTTTCCTGTGTGATCAGTTTGTCTGTCAGGTTGGTGGAGGAGAAAGGAAGGACCGGCCTCAGAGAAAGAGAGAGAGAGAGAGAGAGAGGGAGAGCATTATGCTGGGTTAAATATCCTAATGATCAAAATAAATCAAAATCATCAACTGTTGGTCAGTCGAACATACAGACCATCTCACATATCTAGAAAACAAAATAAAATTACTGTGATGTCACATACAACAATATTTAATATATAATACAATATATATATAATTTGTGTTTTTGTGTGCAAACTCATAACCAGTATTTATTGGACTTTTTTATTTTAGGCTTGTGACAACTCTAGCTTGATGCTGCGCCCCAAATAGAGCCCATAATATAATGTGATGATGTATGGAGACCTGCAACATTAACACCAGTCTTTTTCACTCTGTTGTTTTATCACACTAAAAAGAGAGGAACTGCTGGAAGGGCATTGCTCTACAACTAAACTTCAGAAATTTGCTGTTCAGCAATGATACAGACATGTTTGACCTTTTATGCCGACATTTACGAAAAGCAAATATGCTGTTTTCTGGAAAAGACGCAACTATACATGAATCAAGCTCTGCTGTTTCATCAGACATACAGACTGCTCTCAGTGTATATGTTTTAGATTAATAAGATCATTTCGTATCACACTCAGGGCACAGAGGAGATAAAGAAGGATTTGGTGCTCAGTAACAACACTTCTTGAATTGTTTCTATTGAAGTGATCTTGATACAGAAACGCTTCCTATTTGTCTAATCTGAAGTGTTTTACTTCATACCCAACATTTGAAAGAAGACCTGGCTGGTCATTTGAATACAGAAGTTTTGCAGTCCAGAATATAAAAATGACTACTTATAATATTACCAGTCCGGACACTCAACAGTGATGCGTACTTGGTTCAAGTATAAAAATTTTATGCATGTTTTTCTTTTTTTTATGGTTAGGTATGTTGTAGTTAATCTGGTCATTCCAACACCAAGACATGCTATTTTCTGTTATATAACAAACTGTTGAGGTCAAAATAATAATCGAGACAGACCAATATGGATGTTCTTCAGATGCTCTCAAATAAACACTCATATTGTTGTTAATTAAATTGTACTTTGTATACACTCTACTCAATTTAAATGCTCAACAATTAAAGATAATCTCACCGTTGATAATTTAAGCTGCAATAAGCAATGCAAATGAGTTTAATAATTTAATCAAAAGTTTCAGTACTGCACAGCTTAATATTTAATTAATATTAGTGCAGATCAATCGTGCACACCATGAGTAAGGTTTGAACTGCTCGTCTGATGTAGTTCCAGGCACTTTTATCTTGACATAGAGCGGTGCCAGGCCTTGCTTTCTCTTCTTCTGCTTCATCCTCTCGTTCCGGAACCAGATCCTGCTCAGGTGCACAGCGCGATCTGTTAGGGTTCTTCTTGATTTGCTCAGGTATTTGGTTTTTCCTAAATTGAAGTGAAACTCCTCCTCCAGTTCAGTGAGTTGCTTGGTTAAGTTAGTGCAGGCAGCAGTGCTGTTCGATCAGTTTGTAGGTTGCCTGCAAAAAAAGTATAGACAGTGTTATCACAACAATATTTGTTGTAGCTAGGCAAGTCCACATTTTAAAATTAAATACGTCATATACCATTCTGGGATATTAATCTAACTGAACCGAGTCTCATGTTTGCTCTGTCGGCTGAACCGCTCTTAAACCGCAACCTACCTGAGCAAACTTTGGTAGCTGCCACTCTAATAAGCATGCGTTGCTTTATCGCTTTGCCTGTTGCAATTCTCCAGAGTTACTGTTGGAGCAATGCTCGCTTAGATGACTCTAAAGGTTTCCATCCAGCATGCATAAACTACATTTGAACCAAGATCGGGACCCGTGTGAGCCAACTCACTAGCGTTTCTATCATAATGCACTTCAGAAGAACCTTGAAGCATGTCCGAGGTTAATCGGGTGTTGACATGATGATCCAGAATGGTTCTCGTCAGTCTCTCGCGGGTGCCTCCGGGGTAAGACGGGGGCGCAGTCTTCCTCTGATCCTGACAGTACTTGGCCGTGAAAGTCATAAAGTTCCCACCTGGGTAACAGTTGAAGAACGAGGTCATTATGTCTCTTAAAGCGCCACTTTAAACGGTGAATGATAGCTCGCGTTGCTTGTCTTCATTACTTACTGTACTTTCTGGCTCAACATGTAAATATCGCCTACAACAACGAGGGGAGGGGCCTTGCCTTACTCTGACCAATCCAGAGCGACCCATGTGTCGGCTGGCCTGGGGGCTTGAGTAGTGCTCAGTCTATATCTTTGTTTCTCAGAGAGCTTCATCGCGTAATAATAATAACTGGATCTGATTTATTTTATGAAATTATATACCAACCCCAAGAAAGTCTTTTGCAGGTTTGAAAGGTCTTCAATGTCAAATTCACAGGCCATTAACTGTAAGGTGCATTATTCAGCCAAAACGCATGAATTACTCTCCTCACATGGTGTAATGCCATACTTTCTATATATTTGGTCATCTAAATTTAACTGCGTTTATTTTTGGCTAAACTGTGCGCTTTGTTAGAGAATCATAGGTAAGAATAATCTAAAATATTCTAAATGCTTATCTCATCATTAAAGCGTGTGATGAATTGAGTGCTTGGTTCTGCGGTTTTTGTCCCTTTTGAGCTGAAGATAGACGCAGCGCATCTGGCTTCTCCCCTCGGAAGACTCGGAACTGCTGTCGAGGAAAATTGTGCACAATCAGTGATTGATGACCTTAAGCTACCAAATACCCATGACAACTGCAGCGCTCAAACTAAGACTTGCACTATTTCTCTCTCTCTCTAACGCGTTATCGAGCGCTTTTATTTTAAGCCTAAGCAACATAGTGAAATAAAGCGTAATGGCTCACATTACGCTGCGTAACAGTGAATTGGTTACTGCTTTTAAAGCTCATAACAAGTGATATGAGCAACCCACACTGTTTAGCTCACAAGTGAGAAACTGAGGGAAGGTGTGTTTTCTAAATCCATAATGCTAACGCACTATTAATTCATTATTTCTATGAACTATAAACTATTATTTCACTGCTAGTCAAATCCAACAGGCCTTTTTTCGGGGGGATGTGTTTTTGTGATCAGACAAGATGACCTATACATATCTTTCATATATATATATATATATTTATTTATATAGGCAATTTGGCTTCAGACTGATGTGGCTCGATTCATCGGAAAATAAATGGGCCTTTTTTGTCATGTGGCTATTGTTTTTTTGTTTGTTTGTTTATTCGGACTGTGCATGTTATAATGGATCCTTACTGCAGAAAGACGCGAGTAATGTTAGGACTCACTTTTTGATTAGCCTAACTTGTTTTTGTCAAACAATTTATTTCCTGAGCTGCATGCAATAAAACCGTGTCAAATTACAATACATTCTTATTGATACCTTCCTATGTAAATACAAATTTTAGAATATAAATAAATATAAATGAAACAATAATGATTAAAGGAAATGCTTGAAGAAGGACGTTTCGTGTAGCTTCATATATAGCTACATTTCATCAATTCATGTATTTCATATATACCTTTCATTCATGTATTTCTTGCTTATCTTTTATTAAATAGACCGATATTTTACTCACAGCCGAGACCTATGTCCTTACCCTCAGTGTTTAAACCCTTTGCCACAGTGTCTTTCCAGCTTTGAGTCCTCTCTCATCCATGCCATGATTGCAGGCAGAGTGTGTTGTCACAGTCTCTCTCTCTCTCTCTCTCTCTCTCTCTCTCTCAGGACAAAGTTTGGCCTCTTGCAGTTTGAAATGTGTTTCCACAGTTGAGAAAGCAAAAAGCTTTGTTCATAAGGAGCTGGAATCAGTAGCGAGACTGAAAGCGACGAGTTTTTGATTAATGAGCTTTGAAATGCCTCGCTAGGGGGAAGCCGGGAAAGAGCCTATTCTGTTAGAGACGGCTTGCCAGTGCTTACAAAGGCAGTGACGCTTTAGGCTATTCATTACCACATTATAAGGTGCATTTTAAAATACATAGACCTATATGTATTAATGCTTGCGCGATGGTGCAGGTTAATGTTATATCAAACTGTTTATAAGACAAAACACTTGCTCTGGGCCTTAAGATGTATCACAATTTCTACTGAGCTCCCAGTCTATAAAAAACATTAAAAAGTATTAGCAATACTTTAATCTCGGGGGTGTAGGATACAACACTCGCCTGTAACTTTATCTTGATTTCCACATTTCACTAATTTAACATAGAAAGGCGTCATATTTACATTTACATGTTATTTAATAAGTAGGCCTACCCTAACCAGCTGAAATTTGAAATCTATATTTGTGCAATTTCCTATCATCTCTTTCACGTAATATGGTTATGCGGTTCTCTTCCGTTTTAAAAGCCCAAATTTGAAATAAACTCAATGGTAAGGTTTGCTATTGTGTTTTGTGAGCAGCCGTGATTCGGGCGCGCGCACATTCACGCGCATCTGGATGGGGGTGAGAGCGAAGGTGCCTTCTTTGTTTACTATCCTTATGCTTGCAAAATGGCGTCTCCGCCTTGTGAATTGAGCAAAATCCAAGTTTGCAATTCATTCATATTCACGCACACAATATGAAAAAAAAATTAAATATACTAAAAAAATATACTGAGTAGGCTATATGAAAAAAAAACATTAATAGTGATGTAGAATTTGCAATTTCGTTTGTTTAGCTTAAGCACTTTATTTACAAAATGTTTAACACAATAAAATATAACATTTCCATATCGTTACTATTTCATCATTTTATGCATGGACAGTGCAACGTACAAAATAACATTTATAATGAACGTGAGGATGTGTCGTTACGTGCTGATGTGTTTTAGATATTAACCGTGGCGATAATCAGAGATTGCCAAATTTCCAAATACTGGGTGTAATAATGCTAATAATAATTACAATTTCGAGATTGTTGTTAATTCTTCATTTCATAATATTTTATTACCGAATGAAGAAACAAATACACCAGTCCTACATTATCACCTTGTTTGCACCAGTTCAACGAAATGTCGGCTTCTGCTCAAAATAAATTCTACTGTTGTTATATAAATAATATACATGAGAATATAAATACTGTGCATTAAAAACGATAAATAATAAATATAATACTCAGTCAAGATAAATGTTTGTCGTACAATCTTGGAGGAAAACAATAAATAATGATGTTTTAATGGACAAAATATGAAGAACCCATGAGAAGCAGACGACTTAACAAAGACGCAATGGGTTTTTTTTTTCTCTACAAATCCCATCTCTATAAAGACGGATGCCTATTCTGTCAAATCTACATAACTTACCTTCAAGTAATAGCACGTTATGGAAAATGCCTTCATTTTGCCAATACAGTCCTTCCCGAGAACCAAACAACTGACAACAAACAACCGCGTGTATCTTCAACAGTCAAGAGAAATGGACCACAGCTATTTTTGAAAAATAATTACAATCGTAGCAGTAATAGTAATATCAATCATAATAATACAGGATAATACGTTATGTTTCTCTCGGAGTGTAGTTTTATAAATTAGTTTAACTAGTGAGGTAATAAAAAAGCGACGTTTCGCTTAAGCACACTGACGGGATCCTTACAGATGCGTGAGTTTGGGCGCATCCTGCAGCCTTCCCTGAGACGCGTGGTGAGAGCTGAGGTCTGTGTATGTGGGATGGGGGTCACACGGTCCGTGGTGGTGGTTACCCGGAATCTGAGCGGCACAGCTGTAGTCCACACTAGCGGATGAGGGATGGGGAAGATGACCGAGGTTGAACATTGGGCCCGAGGCTGGCATTGAATCAACGAAGTTTCCCCCGACGTAAACAGGGCTACTTTGTAAATTGGCACTCGCAAAGCTGCCGTTCCCCTGCATGCTGTGGTGGTCGTACTCTGTTCCTGGGTATCTTTTCTGTTGCGGTATGCAGCCGCCCAGTGGCGCCGTGTAGGCTGCCAAGCCGTACATATTCTGTTGCGGTTTGGCGAATGACGGAGGAGACGGCGCATCGTAGTTTAGGCTGTTTACGTTTGGAAGCTGACCAGAATATCCAATGTGATTCGAGCCACTTAACGGCGGGCTTCTGTCCGGAGAGTGTCCTAAGGGAGAGTGCATTATGCCTTTAGATTTCTGATCTTTTTTGTACTTCATCCTCCTGTTTTGAAACCAGATCTTTATTTGGCGCTCGGTGAGGTTGAGCAGATTAGCCATTTCCACTCTTCTCGGGCGACACAGGTAGCGATTAAAATGAAACTCCTTCTCCAGTTCAACTAGCTGGGCGCTGGTGTAGGCAGTGCGCACTCGTTTCGAGGCAGGGCCAGGTGGACTCTTGTCATCGCAGGTTTCTCCTGAACAGAGAGAGCAGCGCAATGGAGAAATTGTTATACGGCCTATTGCATCACTTAAAGGCCAAAGAGAGACGGCCTACTGTAAACAAACGAAACTAGGTCATAATCATATATAGGAGCTCACTCCAGTCTTAGAAAAAAGCAATGCAAACACACACACACACACACAATTCTTACCTGCTGCTGGGCAGTTGGTGCTTTTCTGCTTTGCGTTTTGGCGGGACTCTTTCATCCAAGGGAAGATTTGCTTGGTGATGACTGGGGTGGCAGTACTGGAGCCAGTGGTGCTGGGAGACTTCTTTTTTTGTGTGGGGTTGCTGTTAGGGCTGGGTGAGCTGGCCGCTAAAGGAGCAGCCTGCTGCTGCTCACTGATACTCTCTGTTTGGCTGGTGCCCTGGCTGGCACTTGGCCGCATACAACTGCCATTGATGTCTCCATTTTTATGTGCTGGTGGCCGGACTGACGTGGTTTGGATGGGACAGATTGGATTTTGATAGTCGTTCTCTATGCTGGAGGATGAGAAGCCCTGGTGTGTAGGACCGTACGTATAGGAGTCAGATTTAGGGTAGGAATATCCTCCGAAAAGTCCAGCATTGTCATAATAAGTGGCTTTCTGCATTGTGAAGGTTCAAACTAAGAGAGCTTGTGAACCCCTGTCCAGTTGCATGGACTTGTCAGTCACGTGATTGGAGCTTCCCACAGATTTTCTGTCCTTTGACCTGTTAGGAAAGAAAATGAATCAGTTGTAGCAAAGAATTTAGGATTAAAATTCTAAACGATCATAGATGTGAGTTGCTGCAGTGATATTATGTGGTACTCACTAAAAACCTCCACATTTGCATAAACAAAGCATATACTTCCTGTTTCTAAACACAGAACTGCAATTGAGAATATTCAAATAGGTTTTTACCCATTTTTATGTGGATTTCATTCATTTTCCTTTATCTGGTACTGCTGTTTTCTTAATGCACTATGGTAAAGATGGCAGGACAAAGTTGTGTAAAGAAGAAAAATACTATTCAGAAAAAAAGGATTTCTTTTGTCATCTTGTTTAGGTATCAGTCAAAACGTCTTGCTCTGCAGAACATGTGGTCCTGGCTGAAAGGGTAGATTGTACAGTTTTGCAACACATTTTAAATTAAACTTTAGAATTTTTAAAGCAGTTAAAAACATCAGCGTTCATCAAATGATAACATATCTTAAGTTGTGAACTACCATCTTTCACCTATGGCCTCTCTCTCTCTCTCTCTCTCTCTTTTAAGCTAAACCCCTTCAGCTTTTCACTTTCAGAACTTAGACATGAATGCAACAAGGCAGTTAAAGTTTAACTTGTGCTAAAAGTACCCCATTGAGTGAAACTATAAGGCAGCAGAAGGAGAATCAGCATTTCTCTGCAAACAATATCCCATTCTTTCCAGACTCTTTGAGACCTTAAGCGTAATTGAAGCAAAAAAAAAAAAAAATCCATATATTTATATACACGTGTGTGTGTGACAGAGAGCGAGAGAGAATAAATCTCCTGGTTGTAACATTACTATGATATATAAAATCCGCGGTTGTTTGTCACAATCCAGAAATCTTTCGTGTAGTCTGAGATTGGGCTACGTATAGATTCGACGTCATAGCATTATTTAATTGGTTTACTTTTATGATATTCATCGAGTGAATTTTGTTATAACTGGTGGCAGGGCTCCGTGCTCTCCTTTTCTTGAATTCGTAAACACGAAAATGCAATGTTTACCCTGTATGAAAATAAATCAAAGTCTGAGATATAAATTATAGGTACGCAAATTAGTGTCAGTAACAAAATCATTCGCACCTAATATGAACGGTCTATAATTTGTATTAGCTTGTTAGTGTTTGGCACACTAATACCGGGACTCGATTCCTACATTTCTAGTTAATCTGTATTATACGGCATGGTGGGCTCGGAGTTAGGCTTGTTTCCCACCAAAGGCTGGTGGGAGATGTAAGAGGGGGGTCACCCAAGTATGCGAATAGGATTTGCTCCTATTTGGTAGCAAAGTCTGCTAGTCTTGCTGATCCCAATCTGCAATATACACAAGACATAGCAGACTTTTCTTTTCTTTCTTTCTGTCTAACTTGGTCGTCTTCCGCCTTCTAAAGATAGGCTTTCATCCAAGTGACTGTAGCTCGTGCTCAATACAGTAGTTATTAGACTGCCTGAAGCTCCGCACGATACATATCAATGCACCTGTCATTGTGGAGCCCGACAAAATTTATGACTGGCCATACTACAGCTGTAAATGCCTCACAGAGGGGTGAGAAGAAAAGCACTCCTCAAGACTTGGTACCCGTCAGTGGGGTAAAACTCTAAGCGTAGGAGGATGGCTGGGGGCAAGAATGTCCCGCTAAAGCCAGAGCCTACAGCCCGCCAGTATAAATCCAGCTACTGCAGTAATTCACACACTCTTGTCTTGAACGTTCTTTAACTGCTTGTAATGGAACACACTTTTGCCCAACCGCGCGGATAGCTGTGGACCTTAGTAAAGGATATACTCTAAACTAAGAAGAAAGCGCGGATGGGAATTTTTACTCTTGTTTTTTTTGTTTGTTTGTTTGTTTGTTTTTTTGCTTTGCTTTGCTGCTTGTTTGTTTTATTTAAATATATTGTATATATCTACGAAATAACAATGATTTTGCATTTTATGCTATGCTTTAAGTGTAAATGCTTTGTTTATTTTGTACAATATATTGTCTACCTCAAAAGGCATTGGTAAAAGCACGTAAATAATTGTTGTTCGAGTTAATTTGCCCAGTGGACCAAAAATAATTTAGCATTTCCACAAAAACCATGTATTCCTTTTGGCCTGTTATTGTCTGTGTTGTAAGCTGTGAAATAAAAGTCACAGGACAATACACCGCAGGTTACGAAGCTACTCTTATTTCATTTCAGTGCAAACTTAGATATTAAGACATATCTTACCGCAGTCTGTGGCTTTCTCTCCTCCGTTTCTCCTCAAGCGATCTTCATAATTTAGACCTGAAAAATAAAAAATATTTTTAATCTCAGTTGTTGGTCGGGTTTTTCTTTCAGCTCCCCGTTATGAATCTGTAAGTTGCCTCTGAGTACGCATATGGTCAACACCTTACATTTTCGATTGGATGTGAGTTTACGGTCATTTTAGTTGACAGTTCTTAAAACCACAAATTTGTTACAGTTTTACATGATGTCCCTTTTTTTTTTTTTTTTTTGATGTCCCGAATTAATTTCGCCCCTATAGAAGATTAGACTGGTTTTAGGAGCAGTCAAAGCTGTAGCTGTGAGAGGGAAAAAACTGACATAAGCGATTTTACACAAAGAGATGCTGGCCAAAATATTTAGCACTCATAAGCCTTTTGGGTGACCTTTGGCTTCCTCTCCAATAACTCACTGATTAATGAACAACGGACGGAAGGGACTCAAGTCACAATGCAATCCACACCACACAACTTTTTCACCGGTGATTTTAAAACCAAGCGAGAGCCTGAAGACCAGATTTTAATCCTTACCCTACTAGACAGATGACCTGTTCTGTGCCTCTGTGAAAATCTTTGGAAATCATGAGACGAGGACAACACCGTTGGGAAAAAGGCTATAGGATTAATAATAATATTAACATCGTTGTGTGGTGATGGACCGCTACGTTGGCAAAAGTACCGGCGAGAAGAAAACGTGCTAGTATTTTCAACTTGTGTGTCATGTTCAAAGTCTTAATGGGATAAATGTAGTGAACAGTTCAGCCGAACACGGGCTGCCTTTATTAGGCAACAGTGTTTTCTCCCACGCACTCCCACGGTAAGTTTGGTACTCATAATAGAACAATGGGCTGTAAAAATAATGGACCCTGCAAGTCGATCTCTAAATATATACATATCCAGCTTATATATGTTTTGCATGCTCAAGTCTGTCTGTTTTGTGGAAAGAAAAAAATCTATGTATGGCTATCACTTTAGGCCCTACTATTTTAAATTCTATATAATGTGTACAAAATTCCAGGTTAGTGAAAAAATACCGTATCGACTAAAAAGCATGTAGTCTGAATAATTGAAAACAAATACGTTCGGGTTTCAGCTTCACCTTATTTACCAGATATCGCACAATGCAGAAGAATGCAATCACATGCATTCATGTTTTGTGAAATATGTAAGGATTCATAATTGTTTATAAATGATCAAAATACGACCAAATGGTTTTAAAAAACTGTTGTTATTATTATTATTATTAATACCGTTCAATAAACGGTTTAATTGCAAAACAATCTTAAAAATATAGGCTAATTCTATTCCACGGTAATAGATTAGAAATCATAACTGAAACAAAAATGTAATTATAAACCCCCTTATTAGTTTATATTTCAAACATCTAGATTGTCGTTTCATAACAGGCATTTTCTTAATTTGAAAAAAGAAATTTATTTCGTAACTTATTTTATTTTTACTTGTGCAATTAATTTGACTCTTATTGCATGCGAAATATGGTTTCCATTCAGAACTTGAACTCATGCAATGTTATTTTTCAGTCATTTGGACTAAATCGAAATCAGAGAAACTGAAATGATTTGAATTTATGGAAACGTGTATGTTTAAAAGAATAGCCTACCCTAACCCACATATGTCATGTCTAACATCGCATTGACTATAACACAAATTAAAGTGATTAACGATCTCACGATGTATGACACAGATGTTTTATACTGTGTATGGCCAACTCCAGAAAGCTGCAAGAACATGTAAAATAAAACAGTTGAAATAAACTAATATTCTAGGACTGAAAACACCTTACATCATCTAAAATAGTGAAGATAGCGCAAATCTATAAACTAGTTTTTTGTCTTCAAATCGTACTTGCTTAGTTTGTAGGCGACGACATTAATAAAGATCAGCTGCTTTGAATGGAATAAATCATATTTTTACGCCGGCCTAATGTAAACCCACGCTTAAAGGTTACGTTTTGCCATGCAATTGCTTACCTGTGATGTCAATTTATTATATAGCCGTGCTTCTTAGTCTCAATATCTCTCAGTTCAGCTGCTCGGATATATCCTTCACCCTTTGTCTATAGACAGTACTGTCTTAAAACTGATCTCGCGCTTTTCCAGGCATTTCCATATACCAATGCAGACAGTATTCCCGAAAGAATGGGAGCCACTCACTCAGCTACCAATAAAAAGCCAAGAAGGTCTTCTTATTCCAAAACGAAATATTACTAGCAATCAACTTCCCATTTGAAAAAAAAGTGAACGTTTTACAGAGGCAGGCTCGCTGAATGAGTCGACATTAGTATATTTCGGAAACCTTATCATGACAAATAAAGGCGCTGCCTTAAAATACAAGCATATTTGTTCACGTGATCCGGATCGCAGATTGTCCTGATTGAGAGTGCTACTCCAACCAGCTTCACCTCACAAATACATTTTAAAAGCAAGAGCACTAACATTCCCTCCAGCCTCACATCATCGTACAATCATTTTGCACAAGAACTCGCTCCTTCCTCGGACACCGCATCGGAGTGTATCAATAAGACAAAAGCTGCATTGCCATTTGAAACCCAGGCATAACAGAATAATAATAAAAACAAATGATAGAAAGAAACAAAAACGGCGTTTTAACACTTTAGTTGTCTTTATTTTGAAAGACGTGTTTTTTGTTCTATTCACAGCCCAATGTCTCACTGAATATCTTCACCTTTGTATTCATTTTCTTTTTTACTTTTACATGTAGGTCTGTGGATTCCACCGTCGCTGAATGCAACATCGTTAAGGTTTTATTGGGTTTGGTTTATTTAAAATGAAGATGCTCAGATATTTGTTCCCTTTTTTTCTCGCTGTTTAGAAAAGAAATCCGTTTATTATAGGCTACAAGAAACCACTGAAATATTGTTTGACTATTATGGTTTAGGCAATGACAGCAATGTATGACCTCCTCAACCAAAGAGATTCATCACAATCATCCCAAATTCTATATTGTTCTTTTCAAAAAGCAAGAGTGTGTAGTGATCCATATGCAAGCATGAAATGTAAAATGAGGTACTTTCAGTGTCTAGATATTTAGCTACTAGTTGTGCATTAATGCTTTTTTTATATTCTGTTTTCCAAATGCTTTTCAAACACATATTCTGTCACCCTACGCTTTTTTTTTTTTACCATCAAACAGAATTTTTTTAGAGGTTAAATGCAAGTCGGTTATGTTATATCTGATCTGAGTTGGAATGCTTGTTCTGTGTACTGCGTGCATATGTAGCTGGATGGTACGATGGAGATGAAACGGTTGGGAACGCGGCCGAGCGAACGATTGTCCTGAGGAGAGGATGCGAGTAGTCTCCCCTTGCAGCATATGTTCACGGGCTAATAAAAGTGAAAGATTTACAGTCCACGCCCGGCCCCCAACAGCCTCTCACCCTTTCAGGAATTACTGAGCATGATTTACAACGATGCAGATCACCGTCATCCCTCTCCAACAGTTCGCAGCACTTTATGGATAGATCTACGATCATAACGCTCCATTGCTAAACGAGTGGGTATTGTGGGGTTTTTGACATCAATGAAATGTATTGTTTTTGGATCGATGCCATTTTTTCCTGTGTGTGTGCTTCTTATGCTGTTTTGTTGTTTTTGTTTTAATTGTTGTAGAATTGTCGGGATCCAACATACACTTATTCAAGCAATACTTCACGTCAATAACTATGTGATGATTTTCCAGATAGACCTCTACAATGAATTCTAGCCCATGTCCTTTTTATCTAACCAAACACATACATCTCCGCAAATAGTCGCCACTAAATCGGGAAAGAACAGCATCTCTGACGGATTATAAATCACAAAGAGGCCTTGGTTAAAGCCCTGGCGGCTAAGCAATAAACACTATCGCACTGGACTTCACATCTTTCTAAATGCATCGATATAGCACTATATAACATGAGAAAATAATTGCAGTAAAGTCTGCCTGTAAATGCTTTAAAAATAAAAGTAGCGCTACTCCACAGTTTGCATTATTATTGATGCATGTTTAGATTGGGAGCGCTTCATGCTGAGGCTCTTTAAGCAAAAAAAAAAAAAAAAAAATCACATTGAGCCTGAAGTTGTTCAGTCTGTCCGCGAAGAAGACCGAATCAAAGGACGCTATTTATCAAAATTCTGACAGATATGTTTTATTTGCTGTCTCAGTGCAAATATTAATCTTAAATGTTTACCTACCGATCCTCCATTGGCTGAAAAGCTGTATGTGCAGGTTGCGGTGGGGTGAGATACAGGACCGTTTGGATATTATTTTCTTGGATCTCTTCAGTTTTCAAGTCTGATAGAGTCCTCGCGATTAATGACGACGCCGTGTTTCAAGGGGACGTGCTGCATTAATTATTTAGACAATCACGTGGTCAAACAAAAAAGGTATAGAACGGAACCATATACCGAATTCTATCTTGGGATGTCGACAGCGCAGTTTGATTTATCTTAACGGGTTGTTTCGATGGGCGAAGATATTTTCAACGAACAGCTGGAAATCAAAAATGGCGGTTTGAGAAGCATTGTGAGAGCGGCGGTGTAGTCGGTGCGGTGTCATTGCCAATGGAACTGCGTATGGCTCTCATTTATTCTGCTCAGACATCCAGGTCAATACTCAGAAAGCCTTACTGAAAGCGAAGACAATGGAGCGATCCCATGCGTGGCGTGTTTTCACCAGGCACAAGGCTTATTAAACAAAAATAGATACCGGGAATGGTTTTTGTATGCCGTTTGACACATGCACACACACGAACATATCAACATTTAATATATATATATATATACCACACACACACTTACATCTGAATAGTCGGTGCACTATTGACCATGCATATGCAATAAATAAATCTCTTTTAAATCCCAGAAATCAAATACTACCAGTAAACTACTTCACATGCATGTTTGGTGAATGTTTGAGATGTTTCGCCAGAAATAAACTTTACGTTTTGTCCTCCCTGCAGTGTATTGCTTTACTTATTCTCTCTCTCTCGCTCTCTCTTTCTCTCTCTCTCTTTCTCTGGTGGTGGTGGTGGTAGAAGTGGCTTTTATTGACATTAAAAGTCTTTTCATTGCCAAGCATTTGTTACATTTCAGACACACACTTACTTACATATAGTTTAATAAGTTGATACAATTGTTAGTACTAGTATTTTGTCTCTCACACGTTTACTTAGCAATCTATACATTACATGTTTTACAATAGTCGTTAATACTACTATAACCTATACTCTAACAGAAAACTATTTACTGTTTTCATGCAGGCTTACTGTTTTTGCAAACAAGGGAGCCTCCAAACTGACTTGAGAAAAACTTGAGAAGTTTAGTCAACCTCACTACATATCTGTCCCACAAAATACGGTGTAGCCCACACGCAAACTTGCCGCAAGCACAAACATTTTTAGTGCTGATGGACACTTTTTAGTCATTGAGAGCAAATGCAAAAAAATTATCAAACCAAAGAAAATTAAATGATATAAACTATTATTTAGCAAAGTAATGATCGCTTGCAACTCTGTATTTTTAATAATAGGCCTACCAAAATTCTTATTTTTCGGGTTGTCAATAATGCTTTGACTTGATATTTTTAATGATAAAAACACCTAGAGGTTTATTTATGGATTGTAGTTTCTGCTTAGTGAGTGTGCAGCTGCAGAATAACCCTGGTTTTAATGTGCAGGACTCATCAGCAGAAATTCAGTACAGATTCTAAAAAGTCGAACTGTGTAGCAAATAATCGCAGTGTAGAACAGGCAAATATTAACACTGACCAAAATTACGTGCTGATTTTTTTATTTCATTTTCTTTTCTTTTAAAAAAGCACCCCCTCCTCCACACGAATACATTTTTAGTGCATCTGTGAGCAGAAAGCGTCTGAGAGAACCGGCTGAAGGTCCATCAGGTCAGGAGTGTAGAGGTCAGTGCTCGCGGCTCAAAAGCGTCTAATGCAACAGAAACTGTGTCCTCTGGATGAACCTGCCCGCAAGGCTTTTGTTGAACTTCTGTAAAAAATACCTTTTCATGCTCTCAACGTGAAGGCTTCAGTGTGAAGACTCCTTCGCAACGCATGTATGCCTTGTGTTTTTGTTTAAGGAGACAAAGACACCACAATGATAGCAGAGCGTCTAAGTTTAATCACTTTTGGAAAACCATATCAGATTTAACACCAATCCCTTTTTCAAAAATAACATGTGTATGAAAGTGCTTGATAAAACGTGTTTTCCCTACAGTATCTCAAGAGTTTCTAGTTTCAACACAATATGACGCCGTTTGAGTGAAACCTCTCTGCATATTATTTGTTTAATTACTGCAAAATATGCCTGTAGAAAATATGCACAATATACAGAATTATATACATATATTTATGAACTTAAAAACTCAAAACTGAATTTGAAAATTACTGAACGGAGACTTACGTTCACGTAGAACATAAAGCTTTTAACATATTTAATAAATAGAAGGTTCAAACATCTTGAGGGCTAAAAGTGTATCTAAAATGCAAAACAAAAAGATGCGTTTCAAGAATTTCAGGCAACATCTGGAAGACAGTAAAAATGCTTCTGCGGTTGTAGTTATACTGTTTACAAAGATGTCGGGCGGGATTTATAGCGGAGTATAAGGCATGGAGTATCCGTGTCAAAGAGAGACATTTTTCTCGATTAAATAGGAGATTTTAAAAAGTTGCAATAAACAAATCTAAAACGTCTATAACGATTTTTTTTTTAAATCACAAGAACATGATCAAATTCCTTGACCGAAATATAATCTCTTAGAAAGTAAATTAACGAGGCGCGCAAACGAGGCTGAGAAGGACATTTTTCAGTCTACAAATAAATAATTTCCCAGGCAACGATTTCCCCCTTATTATTAACTAATTTTATTCAGCTTTTATCACTTGCACCCTGTCGACTTTAGTACAAAAAACACCTAAGACATTTGTAATTTATTATATGCTGGACATTAAGTTCTGTTTGATATTTAAGTTATGGTTAATTCTCGCCATAGGTGTAAACTTGCCATAATGCTGTTAAAAAGAGGAAATGTGTGATATACAGAGACTTAAAAAAATGGTATAAATAGGTTACTAAAACGATCCATGCTCTGAAACAAATTTGGCAAGTTTGTGTAAAATAGCGTAAGCTTTATCATTTTTTTTTTTTACCGTACCTCGTGGTGGCTCGTGTGAACCATCATTCGTTGCCTCATATCCTCTTTGCCTCAGGGTTACAATACTGGAAATATCGAAATTTGGGATTTTAATGCACAGCAGCTTTTACGCTGCATTTAGTCAAGGTGTGTGCTTCTGGTTCTCAGTTTTTGGCACTTGTACCCAACATGTCATGATTTGCTACCATGCAATGTCAAATGAAGCATTGTCTATTACATACAGTTCATCTGTACATCTGGCGGGAGGGAGAGATATCCACTTATAAAGTTGTAATCTCAGTCTGGCTGTCCTTCTGAGCGTGTTGTGCATGCTGATTTCCAGCTGACGCCGATCTTCCTTTCGTGTTAGGAAGTTTGTGATCCTTTTTCCATTTCATTCTTCTGTTCTGAAACCAGATTTTAATCTGTCGCTCAGAGAGACAGAGGGTATGCGCGATTTCGATGCGGCGCCGTCTTGTTAGATACCTGTTAAAATGAAACTCCTTTTCTAGTTCCAGAACTTGCTGTCTTGTGTAGGCTGTCCGAGAACGCTTGGGTTCCGGTCCTGTGTAATCCGGATTTACTGAGAAAGACACAGACACGCTTTTGTTAGAAAACAAAGAATCCAACTATTCGCTCAAATGAAAAAAGAAAAAGAAAAAAAATCCCACTTACTCGAATTTGATCGACCAAATATTCTGTGCTGGAATAATTTGAGTTTCCGTAAATTTATATTTCAAACTTTACCACTGCTAAATTATTCAGCTCAAAGCTTTGGGCCAAGTGGACTCTCAGTCCTGCAATAGTGGCCAACACAGCTAGCGGCCTATTTCCTAAGCAATAAAAATTTATGGCTGGTGTAATTGGCGGCCCCTTCAGAGGAACCCATAAATATTTCACTGAATGATTTTAACTGTGACTAAAACAGCAGAATAGGGCTGGCCTACAAGCAGACAGCGAAGAGAGTCAATCTTACCCGTAGTAACGTGCACTTTCTTCATCCATGGGTAAACTACAGCAGGCTGCTTGGCTGGTATCCCGTTCTGGCTCTTTGTGTTTTGTTGTGGTCCACAGGTCCTCGGTCCGGATATCTGGACTGCAGGACACTGCTCTGTTTGTGCGGGGAAAGGGCTGGGGTGGCTGGCTTGCTCCTGCGCATGACCCCGCGGCTGCACCGACGAGCCCTGGACAGTGTTGCAACTGTAAGGCTGTTCAGGGTAGTTTGACCGTGAATAGATTCCGGGATGCTGGAAATCAGTGTCCTGCGACGGACTGTAGTAGCCAGGGCTCTGTTCAGGTATATAGCTGTTCTGAGAATATTCCTCACAAGGAGGAAATTTTGGATCCACATACTTGGAGTTCACCATGTACGAACTCATGGCCATTAATTTCTGAAGGTAGGAAATACTAATTTTTCTCGAGTTGTCTTTTTTTCCTCCCTCCATAAAGCCCTCCTACTTGCTGTCAACTGAATAAAGTTAGGCTACCATGTGACCAGCTCGGCCAATCGAGGTGGAGGGACTTCATCAACCGAGAACGAAGCTGTGCACACCTAGTAGTTGATTTCACAAACTTCACATTATCTCTCAATTAGGGCGGTAACAATATAATATCTAAAATGGGATTGATTTAATACAAAAATAAATATATAAACATCTGTTTGTGTATTGAGATCCAGTTCATCACAAGTGAGGATCGATGCTTGCACATTTCATGATATCATATAAAAACATGTATGTGCATCCCATGTGTATGTGGCCCAGTTGGTAAATTAATATTCAACCAAACTAAATCAAACTCAACCCAGGGATTTTGACTGGTAAAAACAAAACGAGACAAAAGATAAAAAACGGCCCAAGGCACAAAAAGAGTCACATAAAGCCAGCAGACAATTGATGGAGACCGTCTTTGTCATGTAGAGGTCACGCAGAAGTTACTGGAGTCTCATCGTTCCAGCGCTTCTCATCCTTTCAGCTCGCTGTAAAGAGCGCCCTGGTTCGCCATCAATGCGCCGTGCCAATCAATAATCAAACCCCACATAAAAGAGAATAGCCACTTGGCAGTCCATAAGGTGAGACCAGGGAGCAATGGATTTGCAAAGTTTGTTAACGTTTTTACAAAATACTGTTCACCTTCATTTGTGTGCCCCGTCCTGTCTCTCGCTCAGATTTACGCTTAGAAAAGGTTAAACATGTTGACTTGTTTAGGTGAAAACAAGAAGAAGCGCAGTACAAAGCACCACCACGCACTAACCAGAGGCAATGTTGACACAAATGATCAAAAGCATTTCATATCAGATCACGTAATCAGAATCATCTCGTCATATTATAGCAATTGTATGCTTATCATTTCATATTCTCCAGTAAGACAGTAGTTCTTCGTTGCCATATGCTGTTTTTCCAACAGCACTGCCCGTACATTATATGGCAAAAAAAAAGTACAAACTTTTATTCGAAGTTCTTGCATCGACCATATACTCCCCTAGAATCGAATCTGTGACTGGCATGTTTTTCACACAAATTCGGTTCTACAGGGTATATATAGACGACGGCATGTATTCGCTCAACAGAAAAAAATGTGTATTCTTCATACAGTGTATTCGTTACTGCAAAATCAAACGTGTCTCTTTAAGTATGATTCATTTTCAAGATTACACTAAAGTTTGACTTTAAAACACGATCCAGTGCTTTTTAATACTTTTTTGATAATACAGTTGTTTAACAACGGGGGAAAAAATCTCCAAATAGAGTCCCCTAACTCAATTTCTCAGACCTGTGCTTATGTGTAAGAAATGCTAAATAACCAAAAAGATCTCGTTATATAAGCACATTATTATTTTTATCCAGGTATAAGGCTTTGTGCTCAATTCTACTCACTGTGAGATGATTTCATGGCAGGCAAATTGATCAGGTGGTCTCAAAACTGTGTGCTGTTTGGATACCGTGAAGAAGCATATAAAGGAAGGCTAAAGGTCGAGAGGTCAAGCCGAATCATTTACAACACACATCACAAAGTTTCATTATTTTTTTGCAAGGCGACAGCGGTAGCGGAAAAGGAGGGAAGTTCATGGATAATACATGACCTCCTCTGATAACCAGCTCCTGTGGCCCTGCGCTCCCGGTCAGCAGACCAGAACTGCCGCAAAGCATTGCATCTATTAAAAACATCAACTCTCAGTATTTTAAAATATGTTCCCAAGTTTGTAGTTGCATCTAAATTTGGTTAACAAAGAAGTTATCTTTAATTGTTTTTCCTATATAGGGATTTAGCATTATATATATATATTTATAAAAAATGAAACAAATATATATATATATATATATATATATATATATATATACTGGTTGATTGATTAGACAATCTGTAGCATAACTGTGTACCATGATGCTTTGATGCTTTTACGGGTGATTATAGCTTGAAGAAAAATATTAATAGTTTGGAAATTTTGCATGCCATCTCTTCTTGATATTATAAAGCAAAATGTTTTGTACGTTTTACTTACCAAGTGTAGCTATGTACCTTTTTTAATTTATTTTATTTTCTGTTAGACAGCGTGACCCGTGTTTCACCCTGCTTTGCGACTTGTTCTGTCGGGTCAAAGCCAGATGAACAAAAGAATGAGACAGTCACCAATTGTGGTGACCTCTATATTTAAATGAAAAGATCTCCTGTTGTATTTTAAAATATATTTATATTAATACTAATAATAATTCGCATGCACATAGGGGTTTCTGTGTTAAGAACCGAGTCGATTGAATCAAGTCGAAAATTATTTTTTGTATGCAGAACTGACGGTCATTCTTTATTATACCACAGTTTTGATGATTTAATTATTTTTTTAAATATGCTCGACTCACAAGAGAATTAGCCACAGCTTGGCTTTTATCGAATGAAATATCAGATCTTTCTCAAACGCTTCAGTTATAAAAATATATACAAATAATACACAGATGCTATTAAACTGATTAATTTTTTATCTAAAATAAGAACCAACCTAAACTCTAAATCGTTATTTAACTGAAATGGTGTAGATGGATAAAAAATAGCTAAACGATGTATATTTTGCTTACTTTTGCTTACGCACGCACATTAAAAAAAACAAACAAAAAAAAACCGTTGAAATTGTTAATAAAGACCATTTAATTCAGGCTTAAATGAAAGCGACTTTTGTTCTTTTGTGTGTTTCTCAATTTAAACAACCACTTATTCAGGAAAAAGAATTAACACAAAGTATAGATTGTTAGTGGCCAGAAAGACCGTTTTTTTTGCTTGGGGGCGCTAGAGAGCTGGTCAATAAAACCAAGAAACCCGTTTATTAGATTAGTTATATGTCAGGAAAGCGCGCGGATCGACTAAATTATGTTTTCGTTAAACCAAAAGCCATCTCTCTAAAAAACAGTAGGCTGCATTATTTTATACCAAGTAAGCGCACTGCACAGCAGGTGTAAATATGTAGCAATCACTTGGAGGTCAAATGCAAAAGAACAGCTCACATAAAATAAGTTTGTTCGTATTTTAAAACGTGGTAATTAAAGACAGCTCTCAATAGAGGCCTATGCGTATTTCTCACATGGAATCCAACAAAACAATCGTTAACAAATAAATAGAAAGTATGGCCTATAATGTTGCCATCGTTGCATCGAAAATGTGAATTTCAACTTAATGAAAAACAAAACAAAAAAATTATAATAATTGAAATCATGTATACAATGATGAATCCTTCATAACGTGGCGCCACAACCGCACCAAAACCGGACTACTGCATAACATTTAGCTACGTCACCTCCATTACAACCTATCTTTTTCCTCTCCATAGTTATCCAACCACTCAAAAGTGTGCAGAACAACACAAGAGGATCCACAGACACAAACTAGCGCTGGTTTGGAGGTTGACCATATGAAACCAGCCTAAACATTATGGTACAATTCAACCACGCACAAGTTCAGTGACACGAGCTGAGGAGCTTACCTCCAGAAGCAGGAGTATCGCGCAAAGCGTATCGACAAGTTTCTACATCCATGATCGAAACAAGCGTGGAGCCTCTTTCCTCTGCAGCCATACTGGGATCTTTTCGAAACCGTCTGAACGACCTTTCTAATATACAATGTGAATTATATTTTGGCTTGTCAACTCCCTGGCCATAAAACAAAGTTTAATGGTATCACGTGCTTCCCCACAGCCATTCATGACAGCGCGCGGGTGCCATAAATAATCCTGAAAGTTGCACTTATTCAATAATGGCGATTACTCTGATCTCAGGAGGAAATAAAGACACGGGGTTCAATTCGCGTTCACTGCACTCACAGGGGGAAACTAGGCTGTCGAAAACCAGAGATTATTACTTGTATCCTATTCAAATAATGTCTAAGATATATTTTGGCAAATACGTTTTGTAGTTCTTATTCGACTTAGTGTTCGTCGGTGGAGTGTTTTTAATTATTATAAGGATTATTATAAGTTATTTTGCCACACTGTAGGATATATGAGGTGTTTTTGAAAATGCCTGACGTGTGAACTAATGGGAGACTGTAAATTCAAGGTTTAAAAAAATACTAATAATGCATCCCTAGTGAGAAAGACACAGAGAGAGAGAGAGAGAGAGAGAGAGAGAGAGCGAGAAAACATTAGCGCCATATGGCGTTTTGTAGAAACGTTTCTTTACCAGGTATTAATGTAAAAGTAACTTTTACTGTTAAAATAAATTTTCTCACAGTTTTTTAAAATACAGATATAAATCACTAAACTGTTTTGTCGACTGATAAAGTGAAATATTTCACAGCTCATTGAAGGGGAAGGAAATGTGTGCAAGGCATTCACTGTGAACGTTTCAAACTAATTTAAATTTAAATGAATTATCTTGGATATTTTAATTTTTTTGCTAATATTTTGGATTAATTATGATTGCAATAAACTGTTAAAATGTAAGGCAACTTTTATTGGTAAACTAACAAATGATGAGACGTGAAACTGAAAAGGCTAAATAACAGTCAGTAATAGTTCTCCTGCAGGACGTGAAAGTATTGTTTTGTTTCAGTATTTCTTGCTGTTAATAAGAGACCTGTGTTACTGTTACATCACATGACTGCGGTAACCAATCACAGTTACAGGAAATGACCTCGAGGACAAAGATGCAGATAGCGGGCAAGTCAGTCCCAGAGTGTTAGACAACAGCGCCGCCTGCCGACCGAAGCAGACACTGCCTAGGTGTCCTGCACATGACACGTTCCTTGTTATGGAGCAGATAGACAGACGCTAATACAGAAATACTCTATTGAACGCTTACTTACATAAATAATTAACATGTATGTTTTGAATATCATCACTTCAAATAATGCATATAGTCCACACAATACACATTTGCACATACTTTTACATAACAGTTGTAATAAAAAAAAAAATTACTTAATGTATTGTACACAGGTGAAAATGCAACACTGTAAATAAAACTGTAAAAACTATCAACTGCTGAAAATAATTATAAACTATTTGACGAGAATTATAAATAGCCTACAGTTTCAGTGTATTGTTACAGTACATTATTTGATAGCATTTTACCAAACTTTTGTTGCAACAATAATAATAATAATAAATAAAAATACTGAAATTGAGCGCGTTGTAAAGTCTCTGAATTTCATGTGTAGGCCCGTGGGGCTCTGGTTTCGTTTGCAGGCTCCTCTCGCTTCTTTTGCCGCATTGCAGTGAGGTTGTAAATACCTCTGCAGCGGCCTGTCAGCTGACTGTGAAATACTGTCTTTGTTCCGCACACCCTGTTTCCCTTCCCAAAAAAACTGCGCCATTCTCACCATTAAGGGAGGCATACATTAAAACACACAACAACTGCACATCCACAGTTTCACAAACATAGCATTCATACATTTTACAGAATGTCTTTTTCACAAATGCTGAGAATGCTATTTTCGTCCAGAAATGAAAGCTGGATAAACAGTAACGTCTGAATATTTGAAATGTATGTGAATGATTGTTTATATATAAGCTATTTCTCTTGCAATTTTACATTTATTATCAACACTTATTTATTTTAATTTTGTTTTTACAATATACACACAAACTAGACAAATAAAATACGTGATAAGTGCTAACGTTAAAAAAAATATATAAGATTAGAATCGGTCACAAAATCAACTGCGAAAGAGTCATCCTTTAAAATGTTGCGTACGATTTAATTTTTAATTTGAGCATTTTTGAAGATTTGCTTCCTGCTTCTTTGAACGACATGAGTACTAACACAACAGCTATTATTAATAACAATACTTGAATTAAGAATGTTTTCATAAAGCTTCGCTTTTTCCACATTCAAGGCTATGAGCCGAATCATGCATTTCTGTCAAATCAAGATCTAGTAAAGTTAGGCCAACATTAAAAAAGCACATTGCCATAAAATATAACAAGCCGTTTTATAGACGCATTCTTCTTAGTAGAATCCAAAAGGAAGCTGTTTGATTTCTCTTTTAAATGGACAAAAAGAAAATACTCTGTGAGTTTGTTTTTTTATGAGCCTGCATGCAGCTGTCACAATCTAAAATTATTATCGTAAAACAAAAACCTGCTGGTAGTTTCTGATGCTATGACGAAGGCATAAATTGTCCAGCATGTTCAATCTAATAAAATACAAACTTACCAAACATAGCCCTGTAATCCATGGTTTGCCTCGTGCGCTGCCGGGGAATATTCTGAAGCTTCTTTCAAATCAGTCGTCCAGTACTGTGTCGCTTGCTCTGTTTAGAAATGCAACTCTTGTAGCACCCATAGCATCTGACAACATACGTAACCGATAACGCGCGAGCCTCGAGTATGTCTTCTCGGTCTGTGACACAGATAGCAATACGCAGCAAAATTATGTATTTAAAAAAATATATGCGCAGACGGTGTATTTTGGATTTGGAGCCTTTAGCCACAGAATGTAGAGGAAAAACCGCTTGGGAAATCAGGAAAAGGGGTCATGAAGACGTTTGCGTCTTGCACATGACCAGTGGCATCCAATGACTGACGAAATAGGCTCATAAAAAGATCTATTACAAAGCTGTAAATTGTCTTCTAACAAAAAGGAATCTGGGCTGCCGCAAAGCCTCCAGTTTTTGCGCATAATGACAGAGACAGCTGCACTTCCTCAGCACAGAAAATACAGTCATCTGCTTGAAGAGAGTGTGTTTGTGGATGTGTGAGAGATAGAAAAAGAGAGAGAGTGACAGAGAGACTAAAAGGGGAATAGGAAAGAAGCGCTAAAACGTGTCATATAATTGAATTAGTTCTAGTTTAGTTAAGGCCTACCTAGAAATTGAGCTGCTTGTAGCTATTGGCCTAGACTAGTAAGCACCAAGGATCTATAAAGAATTATGCAATAACAACTTAAATCTACCTTAATTCTCTCAATGCATAATATTAGAAAACACGCTATGAATTGTGAGGAGGTCTGCAATGTCTTTAATATTTTGACTGAATCTGAATCATTTTATAAAATTATATTTATTAACGACCATCGAAGTTAAACAGTTATATAGTTCTCGTTATGTGCTTTAATCAAAAGAGCATTTATACATGAATTTGTTAGAATCATTAGATGAAGCGTAAACACATTGGTCAGTGTTTCTGTTTGAGTGTCAGAAGCACTGCTACTAATGATTAATTCTGAGACTGCAGACGATTTCATAGTTTATATGAAATATTGTTGTCACGAATAATATACAATGAAATTAACATTTAATAAAATTCGTTATTCGTTTTTATCCTGCTAATTTAAAAAGCATGCAGCATGCACTCTTCTTTTGCGTTTTTAATTTATTTAACAGTAAATTCATTATTATTAAAGAAATCGAATTAAGCTTCATGTGTTTATCCTGGATATATCAGTTAATATATACATATATATATATATATATATATATATATATATATATATATATGGTTGCATGAATTTTATTAATTATTTACCATTGCGTGTAGTCGCCTTGTTTTATTAAGCCTCTTGATTTCACTTGAGGAAAAATAGCACGTGCGCGTACATAGGCCTGCTAAAAACGAAACGAAATTAATGAAGTAATTAATTCAAATAAAACATAACTAAATAAATATATTCCTTCGGTGTCCATATTCCTTTTTTTCTTACACATCTTTTTTAATAAAAATATATTTTAATTCAAGTTTAGAAAAAGTGGGGAGCATGGAGAGGTACGGGAACGGGAACGCCTTTATAACCAAAGCAAAGCTACAGTAATCTGAAAACAGTTTTTTATGCCCGACAACCTTGAAGTCTCATCCAAGGCAACATCTGAGACGGAGGCAAGCGCTGATTTAGGCTCGCTGGTTCCGAGCCAGTATTACAACCGGACGATTTACAGGCAGGGTATTGTAGCGACCCGGGCTCTCGCGGTGTCGTAAAGCCCCTCTGTCTTTGAAAGTTATCGTGTGCGTAAAATTTAGAGCGGTCGCAGTGACACGTAATTCCACCAGGATTCGACTGATAACTGGCGCTCTGTGTCGCACATTAAATGATTGCATCAGCGCTCGGCCGTCGCCGGACGCCTTCACATGCCTACCGTTCAGCGTTCTGTGGAAATGTTGATCCGCAGGAGAGGATACTTCGTCCAGTGTGTTACGTGAAGGGTCGAAAAAAGTGAGAACTCATTGATGGTGTCAGATCGTTACTCATTAATGCCGGTGGAATCAGATATGATGGAGAGCTGCTGTTATTGAATGGTGCATTTGGGGAACAGGCCCACAGCCAATTTCTGCGGTCAGGGTGCTACAGCATGCCTCCAAACACGTTTGCTTATAGTTATAGATCACATGACAGACAGGGAGGGAGAGGAAGGAAAGGAAAATTAGATCAGGTGTATGTTTTGCTCTTTTCCATCGGCAAAATGCTGTACTCTTTCGGCGTATTCTGCGTGTATATTCCATTTGCACGTAGTAGGTACCGCTGCTATACTATTCATAATGACAATACTGCTGCTGCTATGCTAATAAAAATAATAATTAGAATGTTTCATATAATTATCAGCGTTATGTTATAGTTTTAACGGATTACTATTACTTTTGATAACAACAATATATACATATATTTATATAATATTTAAAACTAGATTTAGTTTATAGGCTAGTTGTTCTGTAACAGATATATGAATACTATATAGTCTACGATATATATATAACATATATACTATAAATATAAACGGCTTTGCAGCATATGTTCATATATGTTGTTTTGAGTTAAGTTATTACTTTTCGTTTGTAAGGCCGTTCTTCTGCCTATTTTATTTGTATTGAAAAGGGAAAAAAAATCATGTCAAAGCGAAACTAAAGTACAATAAACTCTAGTAGGTTAACCTCACTTCGTAATCTGCCTAAACACCTTTAGCCCAATTGTTATGTCATTATAAATATAATAAGCAGATACACATTTGATAGAGACCTCGAAACCCCCAAATCGCCGTAGTATATTTAGTATAGTATAGTACATTTTATCCACAGCATTTTTCTACAATCACACAGTGCTCCATATTCAGATTCATGCACGCTGGACAAATTCCTTTGTTCTTGCTCATTTATAGTTTTTTTTTTTATTTAAAACAGACACCATGCATACACTGGGAGAATTTAACGAATATTTGTCTCGAAATATAAACTTCCTTGAAGCAAAGTCAAATTTAGATCATTTTACACTGGCTATCCTGTTTTGTTATTTGATTAAGCTGCTGTAAGTAAGTGTGCACAGCCACGGGCAGCCCATTATTTTCACAGATCAGCTATGCCCTCTAGTGGCAATAATGCGCACCCCTGTTTAATCTTGCATTCTTAACAAATTGCACGGTGCATCATGTTTCTTTTTTCACCTTCCCAGGCATTTAAAAATATTTTAAAGTATATTCGTAAAGAATCTGAAATGGGTGAGCCTATATAATTGGCTGTTGTGGTGATCATTTTCTAAAATGAACACGTTCCTGTTGCATTTTTGTTGTAATAGTAACACCCCAAAAGACTGCAGGATTTAAGTTTTGTAGAGTCTAGCGTGTCGTGAATAAACGTGACTTTCAGTGTACTGGGGGGTCGATGTTGCTTTAGTCTCACCATCAATAGCCAACATCGACCAGACGCCCCGTAGAAAAGTGTCTACGTTTTTGTGTGCAAGTAACAGACACAAAGAACCAGTGAGGTTAGTTTCAAAGAGAAGAGCAATTACAGTCCTGTACCATAAACTCATTTAGACCAGACGTCTAGCTATTTCTATAGCTTTATTGGACCTCGTTTCTTCCTGCTCTAAAGCAATTCTTGCTACAGTCAGACGATAAATTGGGGTTCTTTGCAACACCTTTTCTTTCTTTTTTTTAAACAATATTGCCTAACAATAAATCTGTATTTTGTGTTGAGACATGAAACAAAATTAGTATTGTCGCATATCAAAGCAGCATAAAATCGCATTGCTGTTATTTATATAAAAGTCCGTAGATATAGTGTGCAGTCGAAATTGCCATTTATTTGTAAAACGGTCTAAAAAATGGAACATTTTCACAGTATGTGCACGAGTAGAACAAAGCTTGTGACAAAACAGACTAATGTTCGATTTTCTTGTACAATTTAGACCATATTTATGCATCTACCACACCAGCAAGAGCTCAAGGAATATGAGATTGTACATAATGCCCAATTTAAAGAAAAGTAAATTACATGTGGTTGCATGAAGGTAAAGAGCGAGGTTTGCATGCATTATGGACAGAATTAAAAATCAGCACGTGAAGAACTTATCAGATCACGAGCCACATCCTAAGTTCCTGTTAGACGTCTTTGTTGTAGGGTTTTGAGTAACTTTTACGAAACTGAGTGAACTGCTCCACCATGGTGCTGGGGAACAGATTTTAGGCGTTTTAAGCCACATGTAACTAATTATTTGTGGAATATTCAATTAGTTCAAGTAAATCAAATAATAGCGACATAAACAGAATATATGAAATCTGATTAAGTAAATAAAAAACATATCCTAAACCAAGCATACTACAGGCGCGCGCATTAGCTTTTGAGCAGAAGCGCACAGTTCACTAAGGATCTTTGCTGCTCCTCTCTCGGTTCATCTTCTTCATTTTCATTCTTCTGTTCTGAAACCAGATTTTAACCTGCCGCTCTGTTAAATTCAGGATTCGTGCAACTTCATAACGTCGATCCCTTGTTAAATACATATTATAAAGAAACTCCTTTTCTAGTTCCAGAGTCTGATATTTTGTGTACGGGCATCGTTTCTTTCTTGTTGATCTCGCATGGATCCAGTTTGCTGCCGGGTTGCCTGAAAAAAAAGCACGTAAATAAGCTTATAATGTCCTCAATGTCAAAGCGAGCTTTACGTTACATGTATCCATTTAAATATTGTGTAGTGAGTGTGAATGCAACTATTTTTTTATTTGTTAAATATATGTATATTTATATTTTAAATTATATATGTATAAATAGCATTCTAACAGACGAAGGTAATATTTCGGCCCGTGGTAAGAGCTCGGACACTTTTATAGGTTTGTAAAACCTCTAGTTTAGGACAGTTGGAAGGTTGTAAATCAGGGGGCAATTCCTTTTACTTACTTGGGTCAAGTTGTTGTTGTTGTTTTTCGTCTTTAGGTTCACCGTGACTCGAAATATCATTGGCGACCGTTTCTTCAGTAGCTTTGTCTGCGCTCTCGGATACAGCGCTGCAGCTAAACTCGGGAACCACCGGTGTCTCCGTCTCAAACGCCGCGCTTTCAGTCCTTTTCGAGGGTAAACTTTCAGTCTTTGTACCGCTGTGCCGACTGCTGGAGTGGAACCCTGATAGAGAGATATGGTTTGAGACTGGTTCGATCCAGGAGCGCACGTATCTGTTGTCTGAAAGATGGGTCTGGTGGACGTATGGATGGTAAATTCCGGACACAGCGCCAGTAGATGGCTGATGAACCGAGGTCCAGGACGCAGGGAACACGGCTGACTTGGGGGCGAAGCTGCACGACGAGAAGTCCGCGTTTTCCCCCACACCTGACGGCCTCGGCTGGACGTAACGCGCTCCGTACACATCCTCCGTGTCGTGCCCCATAATAGAGTCCACATAATAACTACTGAGAGCTGAACTAGTCGACATTTTTGGATCCCTTCGAACACATATAAAACGTTACTGTGTTTCAGAAACCTTGCCTCTGAACAATCATAGTATTTTTTTGCTGCCTTCATCTCCAGTGATTGGTTACATGAATCACGTGATCATATTTACTAATACAGAGAGTAAATCAGTCGCTGATAACGGTATGTTTGATTTGTACTCTTAAAAAAACAAGATTAGAAATTATTTTCCTCTTAGTGGTATTCTGCGTTCAACCGGTTTTAGTCCACGACTGGGTTGTTTCTTTAAGAAGGTCATATTAATGCATCCATTTCTTTCAGTGCCAGCCCTCTCCATTGAAAGCTTAGCAAACGATTCCAGCAGCGTAAAATCTTGCAAAATTTCGTCATAAGGTATGTCATACTCTAACCTTGTAAAGTTTTTTATAGAGTACCGAGTTGCAAGTCCTCGTAAAATAAATGTAATAACATGCTGTAAAACAACGAACCACCGCAGCCTCACAGATTCTCATATTTTATAAACGGTCCTCGTTGCTTTTGGGTAAAGGTCTGCAATTCACTTGTTTTAACTTTGATACTGGCTGTAAGGTGTTGTAAGATTGACACAGGGAGTAATATTTGTGTATATTTTTGGTACTTATTGAAAAGCCAGTCATAGTATTTTATGTGTATCAATAAAATCTTTATGAGGTGCATTTGATTATGTATTAATGTTCCCTTAATAAAAAGACTCTTGGCATTTCAAAGTGTCTTGACCCACGTGTCTGTCACTAAATAATAATAATAATAATAAATATGCGATTATTCTTGTCTTTTTCGATAAATATATATACGTCGAGCACTGAATAGGGTGGCGACTACTATGAATGATGGTAATAAAGCGGATGTTGCTACGTCACAACAAAATAGCAAAAAGACCGAGTAGAGGGTTTGTATAAAGAGAGCTTAAGCGCAATTCTTTGCATTAGTCTTTCATCTGATTGAGAAAGCAATGTGGTAAAAGGTTATTTGTCCACAAGTTGTTACTAAGAGCTCAGCTGTTACAGTGTGGGTCAAAATTATAATCTGCGTTCTGATCTGTGGTCACACACTTAAACGCATCGGTCTGACCAGAGATGCATGGTGTTTGTTTGTATGCGCATCAGAGAGAGAAAATGGTCAATGCTATAGAAGGAAAAATGCAGAACGTTAATATCATATACTTGTGGGAAGAGAAGATACATAAATAAGTATCTGGACCCTTTTGAACACAAATTTGACAAAATCAAGTGGAGCTTTAGATGTATTAGAACTACGTTTTCGCAAATAGGCTATTTTGATTTCTTTTTCGTGCAAGCATGAATTAAGAAAACATTTTTGTTTGTCACTGGCATCCGTAAGGCACTTTTAATTTTTATAACTTGATGTAAAGAATTAACAACTGCAAAGCAAGTTAGTATTCCATGACGTTTTAATTGTTTTGGGCCTTTTTATAATAAATATATAGGACATGGACATCATTTTTCAAATCAATGTCAGTTGACATATAGGCCTAAAAATAAATGTATAAAATTACATGCATTCAGACTCAAAAACGGACTGTATTTTAACATAAGATCGTATTTTTTGCCCTCATATTAAACAAGGATGCTCGTGTGTGTGTGTGTGCGTGTGTGTTTGATGGCAGTATTAGGGAGTGTATTATGGTCCTGATTAAACTGTGGTTTAGAAACGTTTTATACAAATTTTTACAACAAACATTATTACGACATAATGAATTTATTGACCACATGCCACAAACATGCACTGATACAGACATATTTAAACATCTATTATACAGAAACTTTTATACGTAATTATTTCACATAAATGTAGGTTTTCACTGGAGAAAGAATGGGTACCCTTTACTTTCAAATGTGCTTTAATGTCCTTTTTTAGCGCAAATGTTTCTGCGACATTTTGCTCTGCCCCGCTCGGAACAGCCTGTTTCTATCTTATTATATAAGTTAAGACCTAACACCAGTTTTAGACCCTGTGAAACATACTGAAATACACAAGGCTTCACATTTCAAACGCAATCAAAGATGTAGCAACATATGACAAAGGTTTAGCAACGATCACAACATTGGAACGTGAAAGTAGCCAAAACAATGCACACTGCCCTCATGTCAACATTATACAGGAGAACACAAATGGACCGGAACGGGGAGGTAAGTTTTTAAAATGCTCTTGCGCTCGTGCTCACGAAAAAGTGAGGTTGGATGTGAGTTCACGAATGCGATTTTCTCTACTCATCTTCTTAAGTTTCATCCTGCGGTTTTGGAACCAGATTTTCACTTGTCTGTCAGTGAGGTTGACACTTTTGCTTATCTCTAGACGGCGCTCCCGAGTCAGGTACATGTTGAATAAAAACTCTTTTTCTAATTCCAAGGTCTGGTGTTTTGTGTACGGACATCTTTTTTTTCTTCCACTCTTCGCGGTTAACCAGTTGCTTGTCGGTGTGTCGTTTTTTGATTCTGCAAAACAAACAGACACAGTGAATCACCAGCAAAACAAGAAGGGAAATTAAGACACAAATTTTGCATGAAAAATAAAAAGCGTATGCCTATTATCACAATTAAACAGTTAATTACAACTATAACACGACATATGAGTCAAAATAAAACATTTGGTCTTATAATGAAAAATGTTGGCTACAGCGTACTTTTACTGAATAATAAATTATCATTATTCATGAATAATATGTGATCAATTATCATTTTTATTGTTTTTCGTTTTTCAATGATATTTCTCCTTATGCCTAATTTCATACGGGCTGTTTTTATTTCGTTTTACTACCAGAATTAAATCCTAAAGTTAGCAACAAATAAATAGCAGTGGGTGCTTCCTACATTAAAAGCACATCCATTTTCGTGCTGAATGGATAAAGCTGCAAACACATTTCAGCGAGACTCATATCGAGCAAAGAAGAATGTCAAGTCACTTGCAACAAAAGGTATTTGATGTTAACGCGCCCTCGCAGCGCTGTTTCCTGTTAAGGATTTTACTGCAACCTGAGTAAGACTCCCATTAAACATTACGACTTTCGGGTTGTTTGTGTTTTATATTGGGTTTTATGATGCCGGAGCGTTCGCATTACACCAAGACGCGATTAATCCGTTTATTGTACCCACCTTTGCCTTCTCTGTGTGGCAATTCGGGGCTAGAGACAGACGCCTCAGTTGAGCAATTCTTCTCCTCCAGCGTGCTGACTTTGGGCTCTGGGCTCTGCGCCGGGGAAGAGCTCCTTGTGTCCCGATCGCGCGTAAGCTTCTTTTCCGCCTCGGCGAAGGGCGTTGACTGCGCCTTTGGAGTCACCCTGTTCAGCTGCATTAACGTAGCGTTCGGGCTCATCGTCTCGCTGTCATAGTCCGGGTTTTTCGCCGTCGCGTAAGTTTGACTAAGTCTAAAATAGCCAGGGACCGGAATCTCGGGACTATCAACGGAACATGTTTCTGGAATCAGGCTGGAGTACGCGGGTATCTCGGACGAACTGACCTTTGCTCTCTTGTCGGAGTACATACAACAGTTAGCTTCTTCTTTTATGCTTTGTGAAAATGTGCAGGTGGGCATCTGGTTGAGCGGTTGCTCTAATCGGCAGGACCTGCTTGGATCTGCCCAGTTATCTGTTTGAGGTATGTACGAGTGGACGTTCATGCCCATGTTTTGGTGGTTTACTTCCCCCCGTTTGCCAAGAGACGGCAGGAGTCCACAGGTTTGCATTCCATAGGTTCCCATTTCTGCAGTGGCTGGCATGTACATGTTACTGCTGGAATAAAAATCTGTTCTGCACGCGCCTATCAAGGAATCTACCAAAAACGTGTTTGCAGCAGGAGAGCTGTTGGGAAAGGACATTTTGGAGAGTATTTTTGTAAGAAGCAGAGAAGTGTCCTCTGTGAGCTGACATATCTAGCAAAACAATCCCTGTACAACCCAAAGAGTCTCTCTGCAACCACATGACACTCTCACCAATGAAATTTGAAAATGGCCTTGAGACGCAGGCTCTTCCCCGTCACGTGGGCTCACTGACAAGGGTTGGAGTTTTAGACGTGGTCAACAGCGACACCTAGAACAAGGACTTGAAATTGGTTCCGAGACGTTCGAAATAACATTGTTAAATGCATTTTCAGAATACCATATACAATAAAGACCAAATGTGACGACGTCGGACTAATGCACTGTTGAAAAACGTGCAAGGACCAGGAAAATAAATGACATCATTCAACACCGTCTGCATTGCATTCTTTTAACTCCAATTCAAGGTCAAGACAAGAAATGTCGGCAGACCCCGCAGAAGGAATTTCTCTCATATTTTCAGCAGGCAAAATGCAGAACGCAATGAGGCGGCGGACGTGGGCCTAAACACCGTTAACTGGATTAAGGGTGAAAAGCGACATTGTGATTTAATCTTTTCTTTCTTTGATTTTATCATCTATATTCTAATCTACACCACTGATGCTGCAGTGAGACCGTTTTATCCGACGCAAAGCATATTCAAATGTGATTATTATATAATAATACCACGTTTGTTGTTTGCTGTTATTTTCTAAACTAAATAAAAGAAACACTGTACTACTTGGTAAATCAGAATTAGATGTTACCCAGGCTTGTGTATTTTATCATGTTATATAAATCACATTATCATTATAAAAATGTAAGGACGGCTATATAAAATATATAGCGGGAGACAAAGGTTTAAATGAATTTTCTTCTTTGCGTAATTAATGCAGTTATTTTAAATGTACTGACCGAAGAGAGTTTTTATAAATTAATTTATATGATCATCTATTTATGTTCATATGATTTACACTTTGCATTTACACTTTGGTTTTAAACATATTTAGTCTACATCTTCACACACTCAGCAACAACGTTAAATGTAACAATCAAATTATTGCCAAAAGATGTACACTGAAATTCGTTATGACTAAATAGGCTAATAGGCAGATGTCTGCAGAATTAACAGAATTAAACAGCATCTACAAAGGTTACCAATTCAGTACTCGATACAATGAAAACGCGTACATAATCAAATGCTATCTTTATGCACTTGAATTAATTTTCAGAGTGTCTTTATTGTCAGGAAGCATAAAAACCTTAAATATAAAAAAATGCTCTACGGAGTTATGAACATGTGTATATAGAAACATTAACATGAGATTAAGAAACAATCATGCCAGATTCTTTACATCATTTTAATAAAGTATAAACAGCACGAATGCACGCGCTAAATACGAGGAAAACAGTGAAATTAATCGCAACACTATACATTTCCCCAGTTAAATACATCTAAACATACAGAATCACTGCAGAGGACTGACATGAGAAAACAGACATAAACATCAAGCAGGTACACAATTTTCATATTTGGAAGTATAATGTTTTAATGATCACGTCAAATTATTATAGACCTACTAATAAATGCATCATTTATTTCTGTTATGAATATACAGGTAAATACATTTAATTTAACTAATTTACAATCTAGTAAATAGCGCAGACTATGATTCTTTTACAAGTCTGGGTTATTTAAGTTGTTGGTGTGTAATAAATAAATAAATTAAAATGAGTAAAAATAGACCTACGATTTATAAGATGATGCCGAAGAGATGCGTACAATTTCGTAATGACCTAAATAAGCAGTGGACTGCTGCTACGTTATGCTAAAATCCATGTTTCATTAGAATAATTTCATTTTATTTTTTTCCCAGTGTTTACACGCTAATCTGCCGTGTGCGTGTGCCAAGGACGTGTTCACAAAATATATTTTAAAACTGAAAGCTGGTAAAGACCTTACAAATCTGCTACGTCGTAATAGGCTATGTAATGGACTTGCAATATTAAGAATGACAAATGCAAAAGCTATTATTATTATTATGATTAACAACAAAACAACAGTAACAATTATAATAGTTATAATACTAATTTTACTGGCGTTTCTGTTCTCTTTACTGAACGGGACGTTTCAGAACTGCACAACCAAATGTTAAAGCATGTAAAAGGCGCTGAGCCTAGGCAGATGTATACTGAAATTGTAGAAATAAATTATATAGGAAAGAAAACAAATCCTCCCTACGGCCCTGAATTATATTTTCTGGGTGTTCAGGTTATTTGTTTTTTATTTCATGTTATTTTGAAATTTAATGCAGCATCATAAATCTAATTAAATATAAAAGTGAATAGCAATAATAACTTATTACGCGGCGTTATAAGAGATCACAGAACTCCGCTCAAGATCATAGTCATTGTTTCTGAGTACAGCTACACTTGGATTGCACACAGCACCAGCTCAAATCATTGCTGTAAGTTCGCCCTCTCGTGGCTTCAAGCGGTACCAACAGAATGTAAGTAAACATTAGGGATGCCTAAGATTTCTTACTATGACAGGAAAAATGTTGTAAAACACACAACAATATCGTAGAAAATTGGATATACTGTGCACATGGCTAAAACATTTAGGGAAATCAAATCTGGGGGGAAAGAGACTATCTAATAGGATTCTGCGCTTGCGTTGGACTACAGGACTCGGATTTGTTTTTCCAATATGTTCTGCCTCCACAGAGCTAGTCGCCTCGTAAATACATGTCAACTCATTAAACAATAATCACCAACGAATAAGTTATGCACCAAGAGTCCTTTGTAAGCTTTTTGCTTCTTTAAGCATAGTCTTGACAAAAACACCACCGAAACACTCGCATTAGGCCTATATTACTGCATTGTTGCCCTTTCCTAAATCCCATGAAAGAAATTCCGTATAGTGATTGCATTTATGTGGTTTTATTTTACAGCATATCACCTTGCATAAAGGCGTCTTTATAGAGTTGCTCGTGTATTCAGGTTAGCCATGTGATAGGTAGCTGTATGGAGGCAGGTCAGTGTGTTTCGGTGGGAGCGAGAGGATGCAGCGGCCATATTGGTCCGTGCTGCACTGCGGCGCCTCTGAGAGGGCGTAGTTTTTCAAAGAGAACCTCAAAAAGGCGCCTTTACTTATTCAAAAAGGTTAAGGGTGACGACCTTGACATTACAGAAGTTCAAATGCAATATTTCATTTTAACTTTTACATTTGTTGACTACATCTTTGTAAACCACTGCGGAAACCAAGTTACTGTAACTAGCTGTTAACGTGCTGCATGTGTCATAAAGCGGCCCGGTAAAGCTAGAAATGAGGCGATGCGTAACGCGCAGGATTTCACTTCGAGGATTTCAAAACAGAACAAGTTTTTATTATATTTTCACGTTTAGTTGTATCACTTACTGACTTTACATCTTTCTAGACAGAAAAAAAGCAAAACATCTGCACCCTTTGTGTTTCAGGGCAAAGTCGCAGTTGAAGTGGATAGTGGGTCCAATAGCCCCAATTTAATTTACTGCCCAGAGTTTATTGTACTGTCTAGACTGTTCAAGGTTTAGTAAATAGCCTTAGTGTAAAACAACATACAAGGAAAGGAATTAGTCAAAGACCATTAGTAAAAAAGGAAAAAAGTTACCACTGGAAATAGTTTTCTTACCGTACGTTCCTTCTTCCTCTGTAATATATATATATATATATATTCAGTAGGCCTATTCGTCTTAAAAAACAAGTAGGCCTAACAGTTTGAAATGTAACTCTGCAAGATAACTGGAATGATATTTAATAGCAACAAATAACTGTTAGGCTAAACAACGTATACGCGCATAATCACACACAAGAGGCGCCACAGCAACAGATAGAAATCTGGCGTAATTTTTATTTATTTAATACATAGATACATTACATGCTTCAAACGAATAAATGTATACACAGTTCTACCTCAAATGTAATTACGTACTGATTTGATGTAACCAAACGCATTGCTGCTGATGCAGTACTTGAAATTACTTCATGGATCAATGCAAAACACAATAAATAAATACAAATACAAAGCTACTGCATTTCAGTGGCATTAACACAGAGTATGAAGAGATTGTCGAAGTACCTATATGTTCCTGATAACTCATAATGTCCATCATCGCGATTACACTGTTGTGGATCATTTGTGCAGAATTTCAATCGCAGATCACATAGATTTTTGATAGCAAGTATTTTGCATAGTTTTAAAATACAGAGTTGACGTGAAAATAACCCAGATGTCCGACGAATGTTCGATGTCCCACAATTATGACATAACAGAATAGCCATGGTTTCATCGTGTCGGCCAGTATTATGGCTTTCAGAACAATGGATTTCCAGTGAAATACTGGAGCCGATCTCGATTCAGCTTTTTCTCTTTCATCCTTCGGTTCTGGAACCAAATCTTCACTTGTCGGTCTGTAAGACTGAGCATTCTTGACAAATGCAGACGTTTCTCTTTGTTTATGTACACATTGAAAAAGAATTCTCGTTCAAGTTCTCGGATCTGGTATTTCGAATATGGGCATCTCTTTTTTCTGGACTTTGTTGCACCTATAAAAAGAAACGTAACTTTATTACATTACATTGAATTTGAAGTCTATCCAATTACAGATGCTTCAGGAGATTACATTAAAAGTTAATAGAGTCAATCCCATACTTCAGCTTCTAGTAATGCAATGCGTAAATTGTTTTCAAAATGACGGAACTATTGTGCAATCCACATCGCTGTTGCAAAAGCAAAACAATTAGAGAAACCAGATTGTGAATACATAGAATATAAAACAATACAAGCGTTGGAAACACACACAAGCATGCAATGCAAGCGGCCCCCACACACACACACACACACACTTAATATCGAAAAGCACGCACGCGCACAAGAGTAATCCGTAGGTGTGTTTTCATTTCGAATAAAGTGTTTCTCTTCTAAATTAGGATATTTTGTGATAATATAAGTAATTGCCGTTCAAACAAGCAATGGGATGAAGGTTTTTAGGTTTTTAAAACCTTTATTTGTATGTGTATTTTTGTCATATCACGATCATGTCTTTACAACAATTCATGCGCGAATATGTGTGCGCGTGTGTGTGTGTATTTATATATATATGTGTGTATGAAATTCCATTGCCTGTTTATGTATAGCCTACATTGTGATCCGACGAAAGCGCCTTCCACGTCGTAAAGATTTTTACAACAGCAAAGAGAACCTTACTAGCTACATAAAAACTTTTGCATGCTTATAAAGCGGCACATAAAAGCTAACCGATAAAGTAATGTGAATTGAACCGCCGTTAAAAGCGTGAACCTACTTGAGTCGTTGTTCTTCTCTTCGTCGCAGGTTGATATCGAGGATTCCTCCTCTATGGTTTCCGTAGGGTCTCGTTTGGTCTGCTCCGCGCTTTCTGTAGACACATCGCACGCAGCATCTCCGGGGACACCCGTATCTGGCTTTTGTTTGGACTGCTCAGGGTTGGGCTTCTCAGAGTTAACAGTCTCAAAAAACTGATCAAATCCTTGTGGAAGTACCCCGTTTCGGCCGACGTTGGTGAAGAAATTGCACGAGGAGTTAGTACCACCGTGGTGGCTGTACATGGAATCGTTTTTAAAAATCATTTCCGCTCTGTTTGATGACTGCAGGAGATCTCGGTGCATTATCTCCTCCGTTGAATAGTACGAAGCGTAATTACCCCTGTAATGCCATTTGCTCGGATGATCCAGTCCATAGTCCCTGAAAGTCACTTCACGAACAGGTTGGACTTGCGCTAGGTTGGAAGAATAGGGGAAATTGACTTGACACGATGTAGTTTGGGGTAAAAACGACGAGACCGACGAAAAATCAGGAGCAGAAACATAGTAGGGTAAATACATATTAGATGCACAGTTGCTGCGATCATCGTAGTCCGTCATTGCTCGCTTTAGCCTTAGAGTGGAAAAATCGTCTGCTTGACTGTTAAACTTTGCCCATCTATTGCACCATATGCGTGTGGATAGGACTCGCGAGGAAGAAAAAATCGGAAACGTACGCTGACGTGCAATTCATCTTGATCGATTCTTGAGGTAATTGTGTCATGTGATCTGGTAAAAAAAATTACCATATATCAATATCAGTCATTAAGTGAGCGACTCTTAGGTAACCGCATGAGGAAGGTCATTGGTTGCCTACATTTTTGAAACTCCCTTGTTGATTTCCCCGTGTGTATTACAAGGCATTAGTAAACAATCACAGAAAAAACAACACCACATCAAATATTTGGTTATAAATTCTACACTAGTTAATTAAATAAAGCACCTTTATCGCAACGTTAAGTAAAATACCTCCAACGCACCACATTCAGTTGTACTATTCAGTTGCTTTATTTGAAGAATTTCCTAGGTTTCCCAACCTCCTAACCTCACGGCCGAAAGAAAACTTGGACGACTGAAGACAACTGCTATGTTTTTAGCTTCTTTCTTTCCCCAAACTCGGTCATTGAGACTAGCATGCCTCATGATCGAAATGCACGGTGCATTTTTAAACACACGTTTCTGAACCTGCAAAAGGCTCTTTTAATAAAATCTGTTATACTTTATTCTAATCAGACAAGACATATGGACGACTGCTAAAAGAGAGAGGGGAAAAAAGAAATTAAATGAGGAAAATGGGCTGAAACAGAAACCGACAGAAAGGTAATGATCATCAAATATATCTGTCGCGAAAACATTTTCTGATTATTCTACACAGTCTACAATAAGTGCAAATTTAGTCACAGTGTATACAAGAATGCTTTTTACAAAAAACACAAAATGGGAATATATAGCTAGTTAAGTGTAATGCCATTTAAACTGTACCTTCCCTTTTAGCGTGAAGGAAAATCTCCGTTTTAGTCCGATGAAATATTCCAGTAGCCACGAATTAAATGCAATTCCTCGATGCAATTATTGAGAGGGAGAACAGGAAGAGATACAGATTCACACTGCCAAGTACAAAACAACTGTTCTGGCTTTGAACGTCTGTGGTCTGAGACAATGCGCACCCGGCAATCACCATCAACCGCCAGCCAAATCATTTTATTGCACAGGCAAAAGGATGTGCTGTGGTGTAGTGTCCTGGGTGGAGGTAAAAAAGTGACTTGTACATTCCTACCGAGAGACTACAGAAATCATTTAAATGTACAATGATTTTTTCTTTCTTTCTGATATATAGGCTGCTTATCTCATATCAATATGACATACAAAGTTGCTGTTAAGCTTATAAAACAAATAAAGTAGTTGCATTGTTTTTGTACTGACTGTAGTATTTTAAATGTGTTTATTTATTTTTACTATTTTCATTATTTTATCTGCATACCTGCCTATAGTGACTTATAAAGATCATGTTTTTACGCACAACTTCTAGATTTACAATGAAAAAAACTACACTCCACAAAAAAAGTAAAATCCTGATTTAATTTTAAGAGACGCAAAATTTCATGTGTGCATAAATAGAAAGTTAGCTGAATAGAGAAGGGAAATCTTTAACGAAATCCACACTCAAGAGTGTTGCTCCTTTGTTCCAACCCAAACTGCACAGGAAAAAATAGGTCTGTTTACCAGTCGACGTACAAAGGTTTTTCAACACAAAATAAGACAATTTGCGCAGTAACGTTAACCTGGTTTAAGCTTTAGCGCATCGACATAGTTATAATTCTGTATGTATGTATGGTGTGTGTCTGTGTTTGTGGATAATTCCAATATTTGTGTTGATTTGTCTTCATTTCGGTCACTAACTTGACCTTAACTTTGTATTGGCGCCCCCAGTTTCTACAGCGGTCGAAACCGTCTGGCAGTGATCTCAAAAAAATCCAATTCCATTTGTTTCTAGCTTGTTTAGTCTTTCAACACAGTTTAGTCTTTATCAGGATTGTCAAGACAATTAACCTGAACCAAAATTAACCAAATTTATTTTTAATGTGTGTATTTCGTGATTTAAATATATTCAGAAAATGAGTATTTTCAATTAAAGTGCCTAATAAGAAGCCTAATACTGGACAGTAATGATAACAATATACTGGTAATATAATAATCAGTGGTAGTGCTGTGCAATCATGATTTTAAGTTGCGGAGAGTATAACTACTTTACACAAACATACACACACACACACACACACACACACATATATATATATATATATATATAGACAAACACACTTATTGTTTATCTAAAAATACTATATTTGTACCAAATTGCATATAAACAACAAATGAATTGCGTGCGCATTAGAATAGAAAACCTAATAAAACATTGTCTATATGTCTACATGTCTGTAATGTTTATATTTAAATTTTATTTTTATATTTGTTGTCGGCCAGTCATCCCGCAACAGATAGTACGCTGATTTACCTGTTCCGTATATACACTTTTCAAAGTGAATTATCTAATCATTATTCTGATGAATAATCAGCAAGTATTTGTTGGTGCAATGTGAACAAATTCTTTGAAGCAAAAAAAAAACATGGATAAATAAGATTTTACCTCATATCTCCAGAAGTACATACAAACTTGTAGGGAAGACTAAATAAGGAATTGTTTAGTCGGTCAATCTTTTTGTTGACCTATACACCGTTAACGCTACTTAAAGTTCCGCTTAACTCTATTAGATATAATTATAGAACATGTAAAATGATGGAGATTCATAAAATGATGATATTCGCACATTGGAGTTTGTGTATTTTATATTTAACGAACTTGAGCTTGGACCAGAGACACCGCTGTTCTTTAGTAGAGCATTTTAGAAGCACCCATCGAATTAAACCAGGCAAACATCGCACAAGAACGAGTTTATTGTGATGCAGAATTTACACAACACTTAATAAATATTACACAGAACACCTTGGTTAAAATACAGCAAAACTTACATTTTTAGATCGGAGGATGCAAATGAGGTTTTATCAAAATTGCTAAGGGACGTCTGACAATTGATTGACGGCATGCATTTATGTTAGCTGCCAGTGTACTTTCAAAGGACGCCAGAATGCATGTTTTGAGCCCAGTATACACGTGACGTTTCTACTCGAAATTTGCTGCAGTTTTAAACTACAAAGCATTATTTTTAGACTACATATAGCAAGCTAACATTACAACTTTGGAATTACCGTTCTTCCACCTAAAACATATACCAGACACACACAGATGCAGCGACTTCATGGATAATAAATATACATGTAAAAGTGTTTAGCTTTAGTAATTCAATAGCCTATTCAGGTTCAATATTAAATTGCATATGTGTTTCCAGATAGAGGGGTTTGGTGGACTTGCATCTCCGTCTCAAAAGTCACTTTTATGAATTATGCCACCACCTAAAAACAAATCTGTTATTATTTAAAAAAAATGATGATGATAAAAAAATCAGTAAACAGTGAAGGTATGCTCGCGCATCATGAGTCTTTTTTTCTTCATCCTGCGGTTCTGAAACCAGATTTTCACTTGCTGATCACTCAGTTCCAATCTGTCCGAAAGTTCTTTTCGTTTTTGTCGGTTTATAAATTCATTCATCATAAATTCGTTCTCCAGTTCGGCTAACTGTGGCTTCGTGTAAGGTTTCCTTTTTTTCCTCGATCTCACCTGTGAGGGACACCATGGCAGTCCTGGGAAAGAGAGAAAAGCGAATCAACCATTCGTACACTTGTCATAATTCTTTCAATCTAAAGACTCTGATTCCTCTCTCATTTATACTAGCTCGTAGAGCATGCGTAATTAGTTTTTTTTTTTCGGTCTGAAAACAAACTATCTTTGAAAAGTTAAGAGGGCAAACTTAGAGACTGAAATAGCTTGCCTATAACTGAACAAAGCAAACAGTTTTATAACATCACATAAACAGAGAATACAGGGTAAAAGCCAGGGAAATCAAGAGTGAATAAACCCAAGGAAGAAGTTGCGTACCCTCGGAGAAGGCTGATCTAATAGTCGGGGTGTTCAGTGATGGTTGAAATGGAGCGATGGAGCTGACAGACTGCTTTGAAGCATCACTCACGGGCTGGTCAATAAAGTTAAGTTCATTCTGTGAAACTCTGTTCTGCTGTCGCCTTTCCAAGTTTGAAACTTCATTGCTGGCGGAATCAGTGAGTCTCTGATCACTTGCGTAAGCTGCATTAGGTCGTCCAGGCTCTTCTGATTTGTGGCTGACATCTTGGAAGTAGTACCTCCCGGATTCCTCCAGTGAGCCCTTTTTGTGAGTGTTGAGGCTAGCGCTCACAGCGGCTGAATTGCTAAAGAACGGCTGAGAGTAGCCACTGTAGGCGCGGCTCTGGGCCGGAGTAGTGCACGAATTTGGAGAAGTCCACGGGAGCGAGCACACCTCTCTTCTACTGTAGGACATCTGCGGAAGCCCAGATAGGTGGACTCCATTGCCTCGCAAATTTTGGAGGTAGAGGGAGTCGGAAGAGTGAAAATTCAAAAGGGGAGCAACATACCCAGAACTAAGAAGATTGTGCTCGCACATTTCTGACGAGCTGGCCCGAACGCTTCTTAAAACCGTTTTTAGTTACCCCTAAAGAATACTAGCAAGGTAATTGTTGATTTGTTAATGCACTGTCACGTGTTATGCAAAGTATAATGTTTAGCCACGCCCACGTGACAGTCGCGCTGCAAAGTCAGGCATTGCATTAAAAACATAAAATAACAAACAGCATATATGCAGACATCCCAGTTCAAATCATTGTCTATTTATTTATTTATTAATTTTTATACATACAGTAAAAGAGGTAACGCATGAAAAAAATACGTAAATAATAATAATAATAATAATTTTTAAAATCCCAACTCAGTCGGGTCTTTATATCTTATGTACAACGCACAACATGATAGCTTCTAATGATAATGAAGACTAGCCTGTATAGAAAGTAAGATTACCGGTGTGCCTTTAGCTTGCTTATGTAGGCACACATGCATTTGGATGGTGTGTGTGTGTGTGTGTGTGTGTGTGTTTAATATATGGGTGGTTAATGTATGAATTGTGTGACGGAAAAAAAAACACTCTTAACACATGGGACACAGTGCAATTTTTATTTGTCAAACTACCCATATATGTATAGTAATAGGCCTTGATTACAGCTTTTTCATTACAGAGTTCGTGGTAAGTTTAAACAGGTTTAAAAAAGCTTTTAATCATTTATTTTCAATAGCCTTTTTACACTACTGATATAATATAGCCTAATACAATTCAAAAACTACAACATAAAAACAAACAAACAAACCCAAATGTCATTTTTTTCCAATGCCAGAAAATGAAATTGCATCGTTTTAAACATTTCGTTACAGTGTGGTGGGTCTTAATTCGATTCATTCAAATTAATCTATTAATATTTTTCCAAAACTATTTTTTGTGAAATATGTATTGCAAAAGCAAAAAGGGAAAAAAAACACAACACTTTCTTTACAATAGTAATCTTACATAAACGTTTAAGTAGGTTGTCTTAAGATGCCGAGGTATCGGTGTAAGAAAATAAACATTACTGTAGATATCGCATTCTCTTTGCAGTCTGTCTCTCAGATGTGACACTGTAGGATATGCAAGTTATATTTTATCTTACCTTCAAAGATTTGTCCAGATAATCCAAAACACTGTTTAAAGAATCTGCACACACGCACGTGCAGGCAAAATGACTATTGTAAACAGGCAATTTCCGGAAAGAGAGCAGACAACACAACCTCCCATGTTTTACGGGTCCAGTAAACTCATGAAAACCTTTAAAACGAATTGCTTTAGAAATTCACGTTCTGATGCCTACTGACAACATAGAAGACCAGGATCTATTGTTTAATCTTAAAAAGCAAACGCGTGTAGATGTAAATGATGTGGTAGCTACATCAGTACAGTTCAAGGTCAAAGTCCAGACGCGGATTTACTAAAAACAAGTCCAAGTGCATTTAAAAAGCCACAGTAAAACTGTCATAGTCTAAGTTTCATTTACATTATTCGTGTGGATAATTTGATCAAAGCGTCGCTTTTAAAAGCTGAACATAGCTTGACAGAGAACTATAAACGTTTTCTTTAAAACAATGCCGTTTAAGTGTCGTTGTTAAACCCTCGCATGAATTTGCCAGCAATTCGGCAAAACGTAAAACAGCTACGAGTTTCCTGAAAGTTCCCAGCCTTGGGGGAAGTATTTTATGACCAACAAAAATGTGAATATAACTTTTTTACTTCTACATTACTTGTTTTATTATTATAATTATTATTATTTACAAGCCACTGCATATTACATATGTATTCATAACTTGCAGCGCCATTTTATCTATTAAATGATCATTGCTTCCAAATTTATTCTCAGAATTGTTTACTTTTTCTGTAAAGAAAAGTGGATTTGATGTTAATACGATGCGAGCGCTTACCGGTAGGTGGCGATGCAGCTTCATGAATTGGTTGGCAAGTTTTATTCATGATACCTCTTGAAGTCAAGGTCTAGTCTGCCAATACGTCTCAAGGTCAGTGAGAAGAGCCAGTTTCAAAAGATGTTAATGTTTTAAATAATACAATCTTATTTCAAAAACAACAAAAGCTTGTGTTGTGTAGAATTTTCTGCTAACAACAGGGAGGTTTGTTTGGTTTGTTCTGTTTTTTTTTTTGCTATTCAAAGATTTTTTTGGTTACTTGTTAAATAATCAGTCAAACAATAAACAACTAGGCTACTTCAGCAAATAATAACTGTGTATTGATATCGCACTTAAATATTGTAACTAATTTTCTCTTCACATTTATCAGGTTTACGCGATGACCGTGCGTTCACATTTACGTAGGCTTACTTATCCAAAGCCACTTCGAAGACATTTGAGACATAGCTTACATTTTACAAGTAGCCTATGAGTTGCAATTTATTCATGTATAAAAGTAAATAACATCATAGAATCAATTCTCTATTTGGCTAAAATTAATTTATGTTTTTCAAAAGGGCTACATGCAATTATTAAACATTTAATTCGAGCCAGTTTAAATTTAGAATTGCAATGGCAATAAATAAAATAAAACACTTTAAACACACTAACTAAGGCATATGCGAAAGTAATGGGAAATACAGAATTATTGATATAATTCAATTATCACGCTATGAATGGCTTACTTGGTGGCTCGGGAAAACTAGCCACAGTCTTACGTTTTAAAACAAATTATTTTAGTCGCGCTTTTTGTCAAAGTTACAGACTCTTTCACAAAACTCTGGCACTATAAACAAATATGTTCTGCACTCCCACGAAACGAAAAGAAAAACATTAGATTTTGGCTGAAAGGGAAGATCAGTGGCCTGTCTTATGGTGTAGGGCTAATTACATTTAACTATACTTAAATTATTAAACTAAAAGGGAACTGAAACATGTGAACATTCAGAAAACCTGGACGCCGATATAAAACCAGCTATCTGAATAAACTACGACTGAGTATGACTTAATCCATATGAACAAGATTTACATAATAAAATTGCGCCCTTTTTTAACAAAAAAACCCAAAACAGTTGACTGCATGAACCAGCATTTGCATGGATAAATCTTTAATAGGATTAAAATGAGAAATAAATAGAAATAAAATTAGAAATTAAAAATAGACCTCCCTTCTTATCCTTGACTGGACGGTTTTGAAACCATCTCTTAGACAGGTTAGTAGAAAAAGCGATTCGACGTCTCTTTTCCTTTGTAAGGAGGAACTTAGTGTTGGTGTATTCGAGCTCTTTTAGTTGCAATTTTGGTGCAAGGAACTTTCTCCCGCGCAGACAGAACCAAACAGCCTTTCCTTCTGAAGAAAAACAAATCATTTTAATCTCAGGGCTCTCTTTTCTTACAAGGTCTTTTCATTATTCCAAGATTAACAATGATGCAACATTTATTGCAATTTACCGTACCGAAGCCTTTTAAAAAAACACCTTCCAATAATCTAAATGTTAACAACTTTAAACCAAAATAATAGCCACTTGTCTTACTGTTTTTCTTTCTGATTTATTTCTCATTAGCGTACTAAGCCTGTGCTTCTTATTTAAAATAAATAATTGAATTACTTTGGTACAGGCATGATCGACATTTAATAAGGTGGTGTCAAAAACTAATGAAGAGAGGCGAGGAGTGATTCAGAGAGCAGATCTCACAAGTCGTACCTGTTAATGATGGTTTCCAGATAGGCGTCTGGTCTTTGGAGCAATAAAGTTGACCGCTGCAATTGTTTGGCCAGTTCCATGGCTGGTGGCCTTCCATTGTCAAACAAACCTCATGTCTGGAATCTCCAGTCATTGTTCTACAGGTAAATCAATACAGGCAGGGTGGACTCTTGGGTAGGAACCCGTGTAACTTTGGTAACTCCTGAAGCCATCACTAATGTCCACGGGTTTACTGGCAGACTGTCCATGCCCGGGTTGGTTTTACAACACTATAGATGGAAACACAGCGTTCTGTGGAACTTTGCAACCACAACAACTATTTCCGAAACTACATCCAAAAGCGAAGCTAGCGCCAATGTTGGCTGGAAAAGAAACGTAAGGAGTGAGACTCAACGCTTATCGAGGTCTGTCGTTCCGCCGCGGAGAAAATCGGAGTTTCTGACGCAGACCGACTTGAGTGCGCCCAGAAGGCAGACGGGTAAACATTTCTGAACATCACCTAACCCCCTTGCTTTCATATTTACTTGCACACGGTGTATATGCTTTGTAATTTAACACATCGTATTTTATGAGCTCAAAACCAAGAAAGCTGCACAGAGAACAGCCTCCGTTGATAGTTAGCGTTTATGTTTATTTTCCGGACTAATTACGTAGGTCAGATAACTTGGTACCTGATTGGATAGCTGTCACCATGTGACATGCAAATTGTTAAGCTTAGTTTGGAACAACACCACGGTACTGTTTCCACTTGTCTATGTCATATGTACGCTAAAACTGCGTATTATATACACGTCGAAGTCATTTTTTGCGTATCTATATCACGTTTTTTTTTTTTTTTTGCTTGGCCATTGTCATGAGAACGGGCTCTTTGTATTTCATGTATTTTAAAACTATTAAATCACAATTAAAATAAGATTAGACCGATATGTATATATATATAGTCTACGTGTGTCAATACAAATTTGTATATATATAGCTATATATATATATACACAAACACACACACACACACAGAAGATACACGATTACGCTGTGGGGAAAAAAGAGGAAAGTGTGTTGCGGCTGCGCAGTATAGGCTAATTGCTTTTTTTTTTTTTTGGTAACACTTCAACTGCCTGTAAATCATAAGCTATTTTTCAAAGGATGTCCTGAATTTAATTCAAGCAACTTCAATATTCAATATATTGAAGGCACAAGTCTTTACTGTAAAAGAATATATTAAAACTAAGTGATTTTCCTAAGATAACCACTGCTTTTGTGTGCATGTAGGCCCTATTCCTAAACACCTGTGAACCCTCAATAGCACACAATTAGAGCAGGAGCCAGACAACTTTTTTCCTGTAGTGCCCTAACAAGAAGCATGTCGTTTGTTGACATACCACAGAAAGCCTTAAAACTAACATATGCATGCCCTGAATAGTTACCTGGAGACTGGCGCTTTCATTCAAATCGGATGTGGATTATTTCGTAGCTATGCTTCCCAGTGATGTCATTTTTTTGCTAAATAGGCTACATTGGACCAGTAAATAAAAACCATTTAATTTTATTATCGTAAACGCAAATGTGACATAATTTACATAGATTTGTTAAAAAACATCAAATATATTAAAGACAGTGTATAGTTAGTATGGAGTAACGCAAAGCGTCAAAATCTCAGTTCTAATGGAATGAATAGCTAGTTAAATATAGACATTAAAATCGCTTTAACACTACGCAGGTTATAGAGAATAACATAATCCCAAAATCCACAAATCAACATATTATTGAGAAATTACAATACCGAAGAACAATGATGGCTTTTTTTGTTTAATTGTTCGTTTAACACAGCTCTTTTCCTTGCAGGGACAGTTCAGTATCATTAAAATTAAACTACATAAAATCAGTCCGTATATGACAGTTTTCAATCTTGAATCTAGCGCAGACGCCATGCGTCTTTATGAGTTGTATTATTTGTCTGTTTTTGAAGTAACCCCTCCAGTGTGAGCATTAGTTATCTGTTTCGATCAAATTGGTCCACCAGGCTTTATAACGATGTGGGTGGGGAAGACTCTCCCATCATTAAGAATAAGAATTTACATGCATCGCTGTTGCCTGAATTCTTTAAACGCCTCACAGCCCCAGAAATGTTTTTACCTAATGTTAAAGGATTTTTAAAGAACAGCCTAGTTAGTAAACCGGCGTCCATTATAAAACACATTTTGACAACTATGCGACTAGAATGTATGCGCATTAATAACAAGTCAGACAGATTCACTGACAGGGTTTTCACACTTTTGACAAAAATAAGTTTAAATGCTTTAATGGTGATTTGAAAATATATAAAAAAAAACTAAAAGCGAAAGCGATAATATATATATATATATATATATATATATATATATATTTATATGTATGTATGTATGGGAAAGAAAGTGTAAATGTTAGTTTTCCATCATCCTGAAACTTTTTGTCTCTGCATTATTGACTAAAAAAAGCGTGACTGATAATTTAGTGAAAAGTAGGCTATAGCTTACTTTATATTTACTAATTAACCCTAACCTTTCACTATAATGGCAATGGTGTATTCCAATTTGCTATATGTAAAATTGGAGTATACCTTATCTTCAGATACACCACACAAATGTCATCACCACAGATGGAAAAAGTCTAAGCTTTGATAATGTCAGTACTTGTGGTGAACTGACGGCACTGATGTACCTGTATTCATGAAAGTTTCTGACAGTTGATATTTGAAGTCAACAAACAAACGAGTCATGACATACCTTAATTGCTCCCAAATTCATGAACAGGCAGGGGTTTTCATCACAAAAAGTAAACCATGGAAAGCGAAGATGTTTATATATGCCTACAAGTTTAAGAGCTAGTCCTACAAGTTCATTGTTATTTGTTACATCAGCTTAAAACAATAAAACTCCAAACTGTCAAAGCAAATCAATAACATATCTTGGTTATGTGAAAAACAAACCCGATGTTACTCACGCATCCAGCAAAAAACTTCAGAGGTCTATCTAAATCTAAACTGGGACACAATCAGCTTTGACTAAGGTGACAAATCTAAAGCTATAAGCCAATCCTTTCTCTCACTTTTCTCTCACTTCAAATTAAAGCAGTAATTTTAGAGACAGAATTACCTGTCTGTTGTTGCTAATTATTTATTAAATTCACATCAAAATGCATTTGCAGTACTTTGATGCTATATATCTGTCTCAAGTGTTGGATCTGTGATCTGATGCTATACATCTGTTTCCAGTAAGAGCACTGCTGTTTTGTTATTGTTGAAGAAGTGCCATCCTTCTGCAAATGAAAGAAAGGTGAACAGTGTTGTACAAGTAGTTGGCAGGCTGAGTGAAGTAGGAAAGATTTAATGGCACTGGCGCTGGATGGGCCAGAAGTACAAGTGCTGCTTGATCTTACATTGGCAGGGAAGACTCTCACAGCGACACTTGAACAGTTTAAGGCGTGGCAGAGTAAAAACAGGAACAGCTGGCTGGTAGATGGAAAATGAAGGTTGAGTCTGGGTGCTTGAACTGTTTCATCCTAATCATCAAGGATTACTTCACTAAGTGCCCAGGGGCATATGAAATAGCTTAAAAGAGTGTGGCCCAAGTGTTCCAAGAAGCGTGCAGACTCCTGGGGATACACAAGACACATGCAACTCCCCTTCATCTGCAGAGCGATAAATAAGTGGACCACTTCCTGCTCACCCTAACCAATGAGTAGCAGTTCAACTGTGATAATGCAAATCCTGGTCTTCTTAAACAGCACTTCAAGAGTCTATGGGGTGCATGCCAGATGCCCTCAAGTCTAACCAGAAACTACCAAAACCAGTAGAATTGATCTTTGACCCCCACCTGAACCAGAGATTCCTGGGAGGGCCGAGGTTGAAGTATTTGCAAAAGCAGTGGAACAGACTACGCTTTGTGCTTAGGATCATCAGGGAACTGCACTGGCCAGACAGAAAGGGCATATGATATCCATGATACAGACTTTGTTGTGATCAACTTGGTCTGTACCACCCAATGGCCATGAAGCATAAGGAAGATGACCCAGAGATAGAGACACCACTGGTGATGCCACACAAAGCTTATTCCTTGGTAGTCTACCTGCTATGGCAGAGCTCAGTGACAACCGAGACAACCGATATCCTCACAAGACTATGTCTGTGATGCTGCTCTTATTTAAGTACTGATAAGGGACTAAAATTGTTGCAGTGGAAGGTTATTGTGCTACTAAGCTGTTTATGCACACTGGGACAGTAGTGTCTTAAGGAGGGGGTAGTGTAACGCATGCGCCTGTAACACTGTTGTCCTGCATTCTAATTAAACAATCTTTCTTTGTCTGTTGGTATTGAGACATTACAATATATTTATTGAATACTATTTGTTTATTAATTGATCTAATCACTTAATCTCAACTGTGACTTTCCCAAAGCATTGTTATGTGAGATGTAGTAAAAATGTTGACTGCACAAGGTAACATTTTTGTTGCTGTTTCCTGTACCTCACTTTACTCCCTCAAAGTGACTGCAGCTCTCGGCTGGCATTTTATGAATCAATCAGGACATGTAGGTAGGTTAAGCTAAAATGTTTAGTGTAAAGAAAGTCTTCTTACTATGGGCTTACTATGGCAGGTACAATGTTAGAGTGTATCTTCAGGCATCAGCCTCACTCTTCTGAATACAGTTCAGTATGCAATCTTCTGAACTGCATATTGGAGATGAATGTGTACTTGGTTCCCAGAGGCTCTCTCTCTCTCTCTCTCTCTCTCTTCTTAAATCAGCGAGTTACTCAAGCTGGAATAGATGGCTCACCTTAAAGAGGGAAGCAGGGGTGGACTGATGCTCAAGAAACTCTCAAAAATGTTAGGTAAGACAATCTGCCAGTGGGAGTTTTGTGCATACTCAGTCTAAAATAGTAAAAAGGCTCCAGCTCTTTTTAAGTGTGGAAGGGGAGAAAGGAATCGCGTATCGTATGATTCATGATCAAATTCCAAATCATAGTGATCTATCATCTCTATGCCCTTGTTAGTTGAGACTTAAGTGAGTAGAGCAAGTGCGTGTCATTATTTAGTCATTTGTAATGCACTTGTCAGGAAGTGATGTAATTTCCTCGTTATCTTCAGCTGGGAGAAGGAAATGAATGCAGTACTATGGGTGCTTCTCAATATCCCTCCTCGTCTCCTCGGTCCTCTGTCCTCCATCCTATGACCCGGAAACCGATCG
>JAUCMT010000160.1:1852447-1859793 GCA_032357475.1 Enteromius thamalakanensis | reverse complement strand
GATTCCCTCATAAACGCATTGCGAAGGTCAGTCATTGGGCTTATAATTTTGCTAAAAAATATATATATATATATATATATATATATCTTTGTTACAAAAACCTGTCAATCTGCTTCAGAATTAGTGTTACCCCCTATAGTGTCAAGACAGATATAGTTATTGATCTTCAAAATAAGGGCCACTATCCACCAGCATTACCAAGCTTTGAAGAGCCAGGATGAGTTAAATAGAAAAGGAAACTCCGGCTGTGTTCGTCTGAAAGAAGAAAATCATAGGCTTGAGGGTGAGTAAAATATGGGGTTGTTTTTATTTATTTTAGCTCAGTTGTGTTGGGGTTTTAGAGTGTTAAAGCAACCCCATACGAAAGCAAAAGCACTCAGTTAAGCTTGTAAAACAGGAAATTGCTAAAACTGATTTTGCAGATATTTACAACCTGTTTTTGAAGTGTTCAAGAATGAAGACATTCCGGGGTTTTATTTTATTTTTTATTTATTTTTTGGTTCTGGTATGTAGTTTTATTGAAACTTTAATGTTCCACCCTCATAATAAAAGATTAATACCAGCGTCTTTTGGACAAAAATGAACTCATTAAAGCTGATGTTTTAGCTAATAACGGCTGTATTCCTGTTTTCTTCTTCTGCATATTATAGAGCCAATTGGATAAATAATGCAGCTATATTTGTCAATACATAATTTAAATAAACTTAAACTTCTGTAGCATTTTTGTTTCACTTTTTAAACTTTGTTTTTACTTTAATTACAGAAACACCTCAGTAAAGTAATTCCGTGTTTGTAATGTAATAGCGTTTTTTTATTTAATTTGCCTTGGTTTTCTAAAGCTATTTGTGCTGTAGCGCCACCCTTGGATCAACAGCACGACAACTATAGCTCAAATCGAATTCAACGATTTGCCCTTTCTTCCTCAAAATAAAAGCACGCATGCTGAGCATGTGTCTCAAAGGTAGCCTGGGTGATGTTGATCAGGAGAAAGATGCCATGGAAATATACATTTTAGAGAGCCAAGATATGTTTATGCTTGGAAACTGACTCCCCCCATTTCTATCATATTCTCTGTGATTTATATGTACAAGTTGTTATAGTGACATATTAATCAGTGATTGACTTTAGCGCTTAACATACAGATTGTGTCACACTAATGTATTTATACACTATGAAAATATTTTAATTAATACTGGAAAAGAATTTAAAAGTAAATATATCAATACATGCATTCACTGGATTAGGTGTAATTTTGCAGTTGTCCCGCAGGTGGCTGCACGTGTCTGTCTGTGTCTGTTTCTCCAGCAGCACTCGTCTACTTAAGGTTACAGTGATTTTGTGAAAACACAGCTTTACACGTTTGCTTATCTTCTTTGCCTAAGACCGTCATATATGTTAAAACACTGCGCGTAATGGTTAGAGCTGGTGCTCACATCAAGATTTGAATAACGCATTGTGCAGGATTTTCATGTTTGCTGCAGCTGCGCCATTAGGCCTTTTCTATTTCAAAGTGAATGTGTTTGTATGTAGTCTACAAAGCCCACTGTTTACAGAATCATGCGTGGAGGTTTTATAACTTAACACATTGGCTTGTTTTTGTGTTGGAAAATCATCATTTTACAATTTCGGTAACTTTTACATTTTCGCTTAGTGACTATGAATGAATTAGATCTACTCATTTGGCCTAACAAATATGACCCGAACATATGAATTTCTAATAGCAGTAAAAGTAGTTTATTTTCTCAAAGTAGGCGAGAATTATTTGTAATTAAATTACTGGGTACTCAGTGGTTTACCGCTTTCCTGAAAATATACTTTGAAGTGATGTATATTGTGAGAAGTAATCATTAAAATGGTCTTGACCTGAAAAAATAAATAAATACACAAAGAAATGAATAACACTTCTGAACTGTACAATTACTCACCCTCACGTTATTCCAAATGATACCTGAAAGAGGTTGTTCTGAGTCACAATGTCTTTTACAGACATAAATGTTCTACTTCAGAAAGGCTTACAGGTATGGGACATGTAGTTTAAGTGAACAGTGAGTCGTCACTGACATGAGTCCAGTTCTTTTTGGAAAACCTGTGGAAAGAAATACGATTTTATTTATCTGTCATTGGATTGTAGCTACAGATGCCACAACGAATAAAGCATTATTAGCCTACAATAAACTAACAAGTGGGTTGGTGCATACGAACTACAGTTAATTAACTGTTTAAAATATGGACGTGTTGGTTTGGTTGACCACTCACCCAAACTAAAGTTGTTGTATTATCTGTGAATAAACTGGCGAGGGCGCCAAAGAACGCGAAAAGCGCGCGTCTCTGTCACGCTCCCCCTTCTCCCTCTCCTTGAAGTGGATAACTTAACCTCGCCTTAAAGAGCCGCTCACGCCCCCCCGTTAACACTTGATTCGAGAGCAGACTATAGACCCAGCATCACATATGAAAACATATTTCTTGATTGCCTATTTTACAGCGTTTGCGTCACGCGCTAAACTGTGAGAGACGGAAAGAAATGTTTAGTCCTTTTGCGCATTAGATTTCTTACGTGTTTATATGTGATTAGCGATTTAGATTTACTCTAATAATAATTATAATCCCTATAGGCTACAGTGTTCAGATTTGCATACTATAATTATGCGTAGCAACGAAACGTAACGACATCAGTCCATATACAAATATGAATATAGGTGTAAAAATATAAGAACGAATTAACAGGTTTTTCGTGTGTTATATCACATAATTTTGGTTTAAACTAATTTTAAACGAACTTTGTCATTGATCACGATTAGTCAGTTTTAACTCTTTGCTATGTGGTGAAATAAGAATGGCATCGACTGACGAAAATAACGCATCTAGTGATTTTAGCAGTAGACTAAGACGCATAAAAAAGAAAGGTGTTAGAAGACGACTACCAATAAAATATTAATACATAATTCAACGTAAAAATAAAAAAAAATACATATATATATATATGCAAACGCTTGCTCCAGTATCTCCAACAAATAAGAAAAACGCGGCGTTTAAAATGCTCGCTAAATTTAATGCGCCCATATCGTTATTTTGTAACGAACAACCATATTCGCAACGGGATCTTCTAATTGGATGCAAAAAAATCTTTAACTAATGCTTCTCATTCGGAAACGTCTGTGTGAAATAATCGACAGAGAAAGAAAAAAGAAACAGCTCAGAGAGAGAGGGAGTGGGAGAGCCAGAACAGAAGGAAGGAACAATAGAGAATCAAAGCATAATGATATTCCTAAATGAAGAGGGAAATGTTGCCGCGCTCATTTTATTAATCAGACTGTCAATTTCACCCCAGAGGCCAACCCCAGGAGCCATCTAAAACAGACTCCGATCAGAAGCTGCTCTCCTCACTTCTCCTCTCTCTCTCCACCTGGATATACGCGTCTGGCCGATCAAGGGCCGACTCTATCAACCGATGACAGTCTCTCTCCTATTTATTTGCTTATAAACCTGTTACAATAAATGATCATTCGAGCCGCGTCACGCGCACCTTTAACGACGAAGGCGCAAACCACTTTTTGATGAATGACTTTCTGGACCAGAGAGGATGCGCGGGTCATTTTGAGCAGTCATTCGTTGCCCGTACTGGCATTCCTCTGTTTTTTGCTTCCAGCTCATAAAGGTGTTATATTATTTAGAGGCGGCAGCTGAGCTGAATGCGGATTAGATCCGCCACCAGTCATCGGAGCACCAGCCCTGGGACTTTGGATTTTTTCTGCACGACTTCATGATGGAGAGGATAAGAAAAGAAATGATTCTGATGGAAAGGGGACTACACAGTCCAGTGGCAGGAAAGAGGCTCTCCAACCTCTCTGACTCGGCCGGGAACGCGGTGCTTGAGGCCCTGGAAAATTCTCAGCACGCAGGTCGCCTCAGTCCGAGAATAACTTCTGCCTCGCTGCATGGCAGCCTCGGGGATATTCCCACCAAAGGCAAGTTCGAAATCGACAGCTTATTCGGAAACCACCACAGCGACAATACCTCCTCCACAGAAGTGTCGTCCTCCGAAAACAGGAAGAAAATGAACCTGTACCCTGAAGTTTCTCCTGACTCCGACATGAACAGCGATGTGGAAGTGGGCTGCCCGTCTCATCGCTCACCCGGCAGCATCAGCCAGCAGAAGGAAAACCATAGCAAAGGTAAACAATTTACGTCGAAATTTATCGTGTGAAAATTTGAGCGGGAATCACAAAGTTTCAAAGTAGTTCTAATTGGAATATGTTTTATTACTATTATTATTATTATTATTATGTTATTTTTATGGTAGCGTTTTCCTCGACACTTTTTTTTACACTTTCTTTACAGTTACTATAGCCTATTAAAGTATCTGTGATTGCATTACGATCGTTGCATGAATTTCCCAGTGTTTCATTTGTATTTGAATCTGTGTCTTTTATGTGTGGTTTAAAATCATGTTGATTTTCTAAGGAAATAAAGCTAAATGCAACCAGCTTAATTGCATTTGTACATTTATAAACACAATCGCACCTATAATTTTACGTGCTTGTTTATTTTATTTAAATGTACAAATAAAAGTCTAATATGCATGTTTAAAATGTTTACGCATTTGTCTGTTTTTTTTTTCCATTATCTGATTTAGGTTTTTCCGACTGTAATTCGGGAGCCTCCAATACAAGTTCATCCTCTCTATCGAATATAAACGGCTCCATCAGTAACTCCAGCAGTTCGAGCTCGGACCAGGTGAGGAGGTACCGGACTGCATTTACCCGAGAACAAATTGGAAGACTGGAGAAGGAATTTTATAGAGAAAACTACGTTTCAAGACCCAGGAGATGTGAACTGGCCGCAGCATTAAATTTGCCAGAAACAACAATAAAGGTATTGGTGTGATTTTGTTTTTAGATGAAACATGCATTTGCTGATTTGTAATGTATATAAAATGTTTAGTAAATATTACCCTTACCCAGCCACCAGCAAAAATAAAACAAAAACGCGGAATTTTAAAAGGCCATTATCAATCTAAAAATGAATCCGTTCTCCTAAACACTGTTTCCAGAGACCGTGTAGGCTAGTCTGCACACGTCAAAATGGCTTGCATTTAACATACATCATGTGTAAGAAAAAATCAGTTATTTTATTTTGTCTGATGCAAATTCCTGCCTCATTTCACCACAAAAACCGTCCAAAGGAGGTCCATTTACAAAACGATTAGTCGATTCGTAAATGACACAAATTCTCCTCTAAAAGGTGTTTTAAATGCATAAGTCCTTTGACCATGCTAAACTGTAGCGTTTAATTGTTTTGTTCTCGCCTCTGTTCACCTGATCCCTGATTGTTACCTGTGTGTTTCTGTGGATGCGTGTAGGTGTGGTTTCAGAATCGACGAATGAAGGACAAGCGGCAGCGGCTTGCCATGTCCTGGCCACATCCCGCCGATCCCAGCTTCTACACCTATATGATGACTCACGCGGCCGCCACCGGAAGTCTGCCTTACCCTTTTCATTCCCACATGCCACTACACTATTACCCCCATGTCGGTGTCACGGCAGCAGCTGCCGCGGCAGCCGCATCAGGAGCCGCTTCTTCACCTTTTGCTACCTCTATACGTCCGCTTGATACTTTCCGTGCGCTTTCTCATCCATATTCGCGCCCAGAGCTGTTGTGTAGTTTCCGGCATCCAGGACTATACCAGTCACCGGCAGGTTTGAACAGCTCCGCGGCGGCGTCGGCGGCAGCAGCGGCGGCGGCGGCGGCTGCAGCGGTCAGTGCGCCTTCGGCTGCGGGCCCGTGCTCGTGTCTCAGCTGCCACAGCAGTCAGGCCGCCAGCGCACTGGGCTCCAGGAGCACCAGCTCTGATTTCACCTGCACAGCGACAGGGCAGAGGTCCGAGAGCGGATTTTTGCCATACTCGGCAGCAGTTCTCAGCAAAACTGCGGTGCCCTCGCCGGACCAGAGAGAAGAGAGCGCGCTCAATAGATAGCTTAGCACTGGCATACACTCTCTCTTTCATTTGAAGCACATGCAATTATGATTCTTATTATTTTTAAATTGAGGGACAGCATTTCCATTCCAGTAAGGCCTGTAACACCCAGAATTATATTAAGAAAGCTATTTGGAAATCGAAGGCCTTTGAAACATGTTACAACAAAGTAGCTACTAAAACAGAATGAGCTAAACGGTCGTTTTTTATTAGCTTTTTTAAAATGATTTTATTTATTCTTATTTATTACAACTGTATGCAAATATTATTTGCGATTAGATACACTGGTTGTGCCACTTTAGCATCGGTTAAGGGACCATGCGCAAGATAATGATGCTATTCTGAAAGTGCTGCTGCTCGAGGGACTCTCTCAGATGTAGGAGTGTGGCGCATAAAACCTGCACTACTGCTACAATGTCAATTCTGCTGTTAATAATGTGAAGATTATGACGAAAATTGCCAATCATGTACCTTGATGGACCTCCTTTGAATGTGGAAATGTAAGAAAGTTCCCGTTCTGAGACTCGCTGTCAAAGCATAACAACCCGCTGTGGGAAGTCATTAGACAAGATAGATAAAAGACCTTGAGCATTTCGCATTGTTCTTGGTGTGTAGATTGTACAGTATTAAACGTGGTATTCGTTACCTGAAAATTTCTTTTTTTATTATTAAAAAAAGAAAAGAAATCCCCTTTCCACCGAGTCCTATTTCCAATCTTCTTATCGGAACGCTGGTCGGCCTGGGTAGACTTTTTCTCAGAGATGTTCCGCTGATGCGAGCAGTCTCATTAAATCCAAACCGATATTTCCATAATACTCCCAGTAGAGACTCTTCACTCACAATATAATGGGATTATCCACACAACCCCAAACTTCAGACAAATTGCTCATGCATTTCTGTCTGCATACATATTTTTTTGTCACTGGGCGGAATTCTGCCTTACATAAAACCACATTTTAAAAATAGCAAAATAGCACTTGTACAGATCAATTGGTGAGATATTTTGTCATATCACGCTTAGTCACGTTTAAATTGTATTAAACCCACATTTTGACTTGATTTTGATCGAAATTATTAGCGTCACAGATTTCTTTATTTTTTACTATTATTTAATTTCTGTGAGTTGCTGGATGTTTATTTAATGTTAGGATTTCACAATTGTTTTAGGTACATAAACAATCTGACATTAATTCACCAGACTACAGAACGACTAAAAAAAAATATTAGGCCTGAAATGATATTGCAAGACAAAATGACCACACATTGTATATAAAACACATAACATTGCTGTTTCCATTTCAAATGAAAAAAATAAAAAATAAAAGTAAAATAAATAAAAACAAATAGATTTTTTAAATATTACTGAGTTGTT
>JAUCMT010000160.1:1842447-1849947 GCA_032357475.1 Enteromius thamalakanensis | reverse complement strand
TACTGAAATAACAAGTTAATTATATCACATTTTGCTAAAGTATATTTTCAGCGTACTCGCTCGCAGTGTGAAACATGTCAACAGCAGTAACCCACTCACCTCCACAGCTCGGTCGAACACCAACAGAGGGCATTTACCAATTCGGCGTGCGTTTATGGCAAGTGCACCTATACATCATAACGTTAATGTCACCTGGCACATTCTGGAAAGTATTTGAATGCATCGGATGCACAGAAAACGCTGACGCCTATCGCTTTCCTTTTCAGTTAAACCTTGCGACAGACAAACGCACGCATAATGATGTACTGGGACATGCATTCCTTCTTGCTTTAATTAATTTACTACAGAGTTAACCCTTTGTCTGATTGACGACATGAAATAGTAAACGAGGTTCATCTCCAAACAGCTATGAGCTCGACATCATTTTTTATTTTATTTATTTATTTATTATTATTATTAGTATTACTTTGCCGCAATAAAAAACAAGGATTGTTTTTGTTCACATTCGATGAAATAGGGAATTGTGGAAAGTTCGTGCAAACGCCAGGCCAAACGCGCGCGCCACTGAGACTTGAATGGCTACTTGCGAATCATTTTGCCTGAAGTGACATCACACTTTCGCGGATTTGTCGGATTTCTAAGAAATAATATAATTATTGTTCCCTATACTGGCACCTCATTATATTAAACACGTAGAGATATTGTTGCTCTGTAATGTTCGTGACAGCTGTTACTCTACAAGGAGTGCAGCAGCTTTGCGCGCTAATTCACGAGCAGTCTGTCAGTCTCGCTGGTAGTTTCCATCTTACTGAAACAGAGAGAGCTTTAAATGAGTCCCATTGACAGTGGTCAATGAAATATATGCAAATACTCCAATAGCTCACAAAGATCTACAATGCATGGTCATTTTTGCACATTTCCAGCAGATGTAGTTTTGTGAAATGACCAAAATTGTAATCAATATTCACACTGAAGACAAACAGAAGCCCCATTAGGGGAAATATTGATAATGAATCTGAGATGTCTGCATCAGCTCTAATAAGTCACAGCATATAAAGAACTTTGTTCAAGGCATTACAAAGTGTATTGGGTTGAGTAAATCCTGAAAGTAAACTGTATATTTTATATTATACAGATCTATTGCCTAATACAACCTACTTATGAATGCAGACAGTGTGCATCTTTTAAAGAAAGGACAAACTGTGTGTGTGTGTGTGTGTGTGTTTAATTTGCTAAAATATTAAATGATATTGAATGAAGAGAATCTCTTAATGAAGATGCTGCAGCCCATTTACGATTACACATATTTAGTATTCAAAACTACTCAATGATGATTTTAGAAACAAATGGACATGGTAGAAAAGTGGCATAATAAAAGATGCATGCACTCAGTCTGCCTTTAATGTGTCTTTTATAGATTTTATGTATTGTGTGGACATGTGGTGGGCAACACAGCAACCCCGCTTCCAGAGGACAATTGTACAGATACACAAATATGTGGCTCCACAACGACATTATGAATAGTTCACCCAAATAGGAAAATGATTTTACTTACCATTTACTTACCATTTACTTAGGAATATTTGAACTAAAATAGATCCTTATAAAGTTAAATTAATTCTTATCTGTAAAAAAATATATTCACTATGGCATAATAATCAAGTTCTTGTTTTTATATCGTGTTCACTTCTGATTCAGTGACATAGAATTGTTTTTATTTTATTTTTTTTTACAGCTGGTTTTAGTAATGCAAGATGCGTAATTATTATTATCCATATATATCATCAAGTAAGCACACTGTGCACTGGATTTAATCTACTCACACTGCGTTGTGAAAGTTATACATTTATACAGTTGCTGTCCGTGGTGCTGATCGTCACTACTCCAGCTCAGAGGTCAATCTAGCACTCTCTCCATTTCAGAGTAATCAGATTGCAAAGAAAGAGCAGCAGCCATCAGAAGCATTGGCAGTATTCTTACGAAATATGTACTGTGCTTTTGTAATATGCAGTCTTGAATTGGTTTTGTGTAAATTCAGGCGAAATAAAAATTCATATCAGTACGTTGCAAAGAGCTGAATGAGATAATATCACTTTTGTTATATTTCAGGCCAGTTTAACTTAAATATAGTATAGTTTGTAACTATAACCTTTAAAAATTGCAAAACAAAATCAATTGGGTTAAAAAATAATTGTGTAATAGAATTATTATTCAGTGGTAAAGCCATGCACCTTCTAACCCTAATAATGGTAAAACGTTAAATCATGTTGTATGTTTCTGTTCTGAGCTCTGAGCAGCTGACAAAAATAGTAACCTAATGTGTTTCATTCATTTGAAGTTAAAAATATTGTTTTACAACACTGAATCAAAAAACAACCACAACAACAAACACCAACACAACTACATTTAAGAGTTAGGCATTTTTAAAGAAACATTGGCAGGTGGTAATCTTTACCTCTGTTAAATATATATATAAACGTGTATATTTATATATTCACATCAGAAAAAAAAACATATTTGGGGGTAAGATGGTGTTGAAATGGCCTTTAATATGCCCTATAAGCTTTGTTCTCTACAAGGACAACGTTTTCTCCTCATTGTGTTATATAGCACCCAAGCAAAGACAACCATCACTATTATATTAACATTCACATTCAAGCCTTTTTTATTTTGGAATTGAAATTAATGGAACTGACAAACCAAGTAGGCTAAGCTAAATAAAATATAACCAAAATGCTCATCATATTTGCACTGTTCACTACCTCATACAGACCTTCAAGATCTACTCTTCTTTACTTTTCTGCTGAAAAAAATAAGCCATATAATCATAACTTACTGGACAGTAGCTGTTTTCATTGTTTGTGAACCCATAAACAGAATTGTGTCTTTACCAGTTTACACGTATAGGCTACTGTAATATACTGTACTAAAAATGCATTAAAACAATAGGCTAATCAGTTTAATGCATTATCATGTAAATTTACTGTCCTGTTACCTTAATCTTAATAAACTGATGTCATGTTTGGCACAATGGCAACTTTCAGTACTGTCTATAGCATGAAAGTCTATTTATATCATAAACTGGACATTCCTTCCTCCTACCTTTATTCATTCATTAATAAATAAATAACAAATAAATATACTATTATTGTCATTACTTTAAATAAAAATGAGTCTATCGACTGTTTAGGCTATAAAATTATGTAGGACACGTGAATGAAACATTTTCTATAAGCATTTTTAAGACAATGTAATGTAAGAGCAAGATTGTCATAAATATATATTGAGCATAAATATAATTTCTATTTTCTATTATAGTTTTATTTCCCCCAAAACACTCTTTTGAAATAAATATTTTGTTTCCCCCGTGACGTCGTAAACTTCGCGGAAGCCTGAAGTGAATTCCATTTTCCCGCGCTTTGAGAGAGCAAGTGCTTGATCACGTGACAGAGCGGTGAAGTAGAGGAGGTCCGTGCCGCGCGGGGTTGTGGGAGTTTGATGACGTAGGCAGTCGAAGTTCAGGAATAATAACGCGAGTGTGTTCTTGATGATATCTTATCCAGGGGTAAGGCATCTTCAATGATCTTTGGTTTCGGGTTTTGGCGTGTTTATGCACAATAACGCGGTATAACAGCGCGCGCGACAGAGAGCACGGCGTGTCTAGTCATGTCCGCTGTATCAGCTGACTGTCTCAAAGTGAGTCTTTTAAATCTGCATGTCTGTTAAAGCATTCCCGAGATTCTAGATTAAGAAAACATAGTCTGTCTGCAAATACATGATGCGTTATAACTTCAAAACACACAAAGCGCAATGCTTTAACTGATAGGATGCGATTACTAACTCGTGAAGTTTTTTTTTCTACATTAACTTCGTAAATATCATTGTTTCATGAGTATCGTACACGTAAAGCTGTTGTAAAGCCTTGCACTCGAGCTCAGTTGTCACGGGATATAAGAGCATTAGGGATATAATAAGTTTAATTTTGATATTAAACCGCGTTCTTAGGCTGCAGGGTGAGGCTGAATAGAGTTGATTTTTATTGGCGCTTCCAGCTAATTGTAGCACACTGGTTCAAAAAGGTTTGTGTGGGCCCACTATCTGAGCTCTTGAGGACTCTTGAGGCGGTTTAAAATAGAGGAGTGTCTTGTTACTTTTCAGAGCCTCCAGATTTTGTGTGAGCTGTGGAGATATTTGATATCACTGATCTCATGCATCTAACCCTGCATGTGTGAGATACGGTGGGATCTGAAAGGGTTTTTCACATGCATTGCAAGTCATACTTTCTGAATGTCAACAGTCATTGGAACAGAAAAAAAAGTGTTTTGTTATTGTAAAAAAAAAAAACCATAAAGACACTTTTCAGACAAATGCTTTGCTTGAAGAAAGTTTGTTTGACTAAGCAATAGATATAGGTAGTCTTAAAAACAGTAGTGGGTCATGTTGCTGGTTAATGTGATCATCTACACCTGTGCTGGGGCGTATGCATGAGCTCGAGGAGAACTGAGGTCAGAAGGGATACAGCTAAAACTGGAAACGTGCAATTAAAGATTTAATTTTATTAAAGCCTTCAGCTAACACAACCCTCCATCTGCACTTTACACTGATGCAAAAATATGAGATCATGACTAGTAGACAATCTGTATGCCATATAGCCTTAAAGGGGTCATATATGACTATATTTTAAAGAGAATAATTTTGTGTATTTACTGGAACAGAATGTTGACATGCTTGACTGTTCAAAAAACCTCTGTTCATTGTGATTGGCTGAACACCACAACTGTTTCTCTGCGGTGTAACACTCTTCATCATAACCATCCCATCCTTTTGTGGGAGACTTTGAGCTTTCTAACTCTACAGATCTTATTCATGCTACTTAACACGCTGAAGAATAGGAAAAATAGAAATCGGATCATATATAGATAACTCTTCATTCGCTACAATCAAATAGATTACATAGATTACTGATGCCAAATGTGACTTAAACCTCCACATCTTTGTAAATGAAGTCTACTGAGGTTTTATAATCCATTCCCTAATCCATGTGTTTTCCCAAGTGGAAAACATCTATCATGATCTTGTTTGTAACTTCAATATTGTTATTTGTTGAAAGAAACCCTTTCCTTTTATTTTGAACAGGTGTCTGGCTTTGGTGTGGAGTAACGAGTAACAGAAGCCAGGCTTCGAAAGAAGGACTGCCCTCATAAGATGGGGGCTGTGGTGTCTCGGTGGAGGGTAAATGTGCTTCAGTCACTCAACTTGTAGGATGTACACTTAACCTGTGTGCAGTATTAATATTAGCATCTGCGCGGTTTGTTTTTAAAGTGGTTTGATAGAAATGTCACACAGATATATGGTGTGCTGTTGTATTTTTTTTTGACAAAACCTTAAAGAAATCGATCAGCCACAAACACAAAATTAACTGTAACTTCACTCAGCCTCAGAGAATCAGCTGAGCTTGATTCTTCATAGGATTTGTAGAAATGTAGCATTCCCTCATTTACTCACCAGTAGATCCTCTGCAGTGGATGGGTGCCGTCAGGGTGAGAGTCCAAACAGTAGCCTTTAATCTCTTAAAAATACAAGTGTTGTTGTTAAGATATGAAACGTAAAGTCCTTTGAACAAAAACAACAGCAACCAAATCAGAGTTACCAGTTTTAAAAGACTTTATAGATATAACTGTGAATAGGACTGGAGACAAATTGTGTTGAGTTCTGATAAATAACAATATAAATTGCTAACAGTAGATGAGGTAGTGTACTGAATCAGTCCATCCTCAAGAACTCAATGAGTATTCACTGAAATATTATTGTCACAACGGAACAGAGGCACATCAAACTATATTAAAGATCTGATAAATGAAGTGTATAAAAATAGAAACTTTAGATATGAAACTTTGAACAAAAACACAATAACAAAAACAACAACAACAACCAAGTCAGAGTTACCAGTAAGTGTTTGGTCTGTTTTTATTTTAGTTTTGAAATATTCATATATCGGCCATTATAAATGCAGTTATCGATAGATTGGAAAATGACTAATATCGGCCTGCCGATGAATCGGTCGGGATCTGTCAGAGATGCCACTGAAGAACCATTTTTGGTTCCACAAAGATCAATGGTTCTTTCAAGAACCTTCTTAATAATCTTAAGACCCTCCTTTTGCGAAACATCTGACGGTTGTTCAGATGATAAAGGTTCTTTATGAAATCACTTAGACAAAAAGGTTCTTCTATAGCATCGTGAAGCAGCTTTAATTTTTAAGAGTGTGAAAAAAAAGCTGCATGTTTTTAAGAAAAAAAATCTATTGTTAAGGTATTTTATCTTTAAATTATTGCTTGTGGCCAAAATAGCAGCCTGTAATCCATAACAGCACTTCCTCCAGTGAAAATGTCTATTTCACTCACATCCTGCATTAAAAGGTTTTCACAAGAAGTTTTACCTGCTGTTTAGACTCTCGTTCCGACGGCACCCATTCACTGCAGAGGATCCACTGATGAGTAATGTAATGCTAGTCTAGTGTGGCATGATGGTGTGTACATTTACAGCAATTCAATTCTTTTTGGGTGAACTAATTTTTCAGAACCTTCATAATTAAGGGTGTTATTTAATATTAATATAACATGCTATATACTATAGAAATCTACATGGAGAAACCCAATTTTGTACATTTGCTTTATTGTTGTTAACTGTGCTGTATTTATCCACAGGCAAAGCCAACCACTGTAGAGGTATTGGAGGGTCTTGATAAGGTATAAAGCGGCACTTTGAACCGTTTCTTGTCATCGTACACTTTTCTGACATCCAAGCTGTTCTTGGAAATATTTGAACTGGGGCCTGTTCCATAAAACAAGTTTATTACATAAGCCAGGCTTATTTAAGTTAGTCTGTCTTATTTTCAACCTTGGTTACTCAGATACCTTGGTTGTATGTTTACTGTTAAGAGCCAAATGTGATTTAAACACGTTTGACCTGATTTGTATCTTGACAAGATTAGATTAGTATGCGGTTAAATTAAATCTTTGCGGATTCTGGTTAGAGCCAGTCTCTCAAGTCCTGCCTCAGCTATTCAGGTCACCAGGATTTGATTCAAGTCTAGACAAAACAACTCTTTCTTCCACACTTTCTGTATGCTGCAGGACATTTAATACAGCAAATTGGTGTCCTTAGAAGTGATGGGAATAACCCTGTTATAAATAAACTGTGTTTTCAGTAACAAGTAATCAAACAATTACTGTTTCCACTAATACAATGCATTGGCCTACTGTTACTGACGTTATTATTTGTTATAGGCTCAGTTCATCTTAATGCACAGTGTAACGTGTGAAGACCAAGGGTCACGGCGCTTTGATTCACTCATGCAAAGAAAGATACAGAGCTAGAGAGTCTTAAATAAAACACAGAATTGGTGCATTACATGTAAACGATATTAGGGCTGCACGATATCTATCGAACGATATCTTGTGCGCATCTCATCAGTAAAGCCGGTTCTTTGATTAGCGC
>JAUCMT010000160.1:1827356-1842347 GCA_032357475.1 Enteromius thamalakanensis | reverse complement strand
CGCTAATAAAATCGCAATCGCAATATTAGTTAAAAAAAATCGCAATATGATTATTTCGTCCATATTGCACAGCCCTAGTGTCTATAGAGAGTTAATGATATTAACAAGAATATATTTGATAGGTGACTCTTACATTGTCCAACAGAAACATTTAAATATTGTAGATTAGTGTGCAATGTTTTATAATAATCGTGTCCTTTTCATTCATTTAACATATTTATATTGGGGACATCCAAGATATTTGGCATATTTGAATAGTTACTTTCCCTGGTAATTAGTTGCTTTTATAATGATGTAATTTGTGGGGAGTAACTATAACTAATTACTTTTTCAAAGTAACGTACCCAACACTGGTCCTTATTGTGACATTATTCTGCTGAAAACACTTGATCAGTTTTTTCTGAAATCTGTTTAAACTTCTGCTTAGTATTTAATACTAGATACAATTTTAAAGACAGTTATGTTGTAATTTGATGCTCTGCATCTGAGGAGTATTTCTACGTCTGTTTGAGAGCAGCTTACTCATTCCTGGCCTTGTGGAGGTTTTATGGAGTGTTTTAATTGATCTCCCTCAGGATATCCAGGCCCTTGAGGAATACAGAGAGAAGAACCAGAAGCAGCTGAAGTTATGGGTGTACAGACTGCTGTTGTACTCAGCCCTGCTGTACTTGATAGCCTGTACAGTCGTCTATGTGTGGTATATCCCAGAGCGGATGATAGGAAAACTAATAGTGGCGTCACCATTCTTGCTGTTTCCTCTGTTGTAAGTAATTCAGTTTATGATTTCAGACGGATAGAATAGTAATGGAAGTTGGTTTATGATTGAAGTTACTTGAATCTTGTGATGTGCATGCATATGACCATAAATGAATGTCATTTCCTGTCTGCAGAGTTTGGCTGCTGAGGAAAGTGCTGATCGTTTTATACAACAAACGAACCGAGAGGAACAGTAAGAAAGTCTTACTGTACTCGGTGTTATGTTTGATCTCATAACGAGGTCAGTGTGTTATGATGAGCCACCGTTAATCATGTCTACACATTCATTTTTCTGTTCTTTTTTGCATCTTAGATGAAAAATTAGAAGAGCTGAAAGCAGAGAAAAAGAAAATAGTGAGTAATCGGCAGCAGTGTCTGTCTTTTCATTTAATTTGGGCCTAGTTTGTGTTTGGAGGCACTCTATCTCAGGAATATTTCAGGAGCTTTTCATTTGTGCTAGTTAGCCGCATGCTAAAGTTAACACAACAACATCCTGTTTCATCATATTGTGGCCCTCTGCTGTCAGTGAGAGAAAGAGATCATTTCTGCTCCTAATAAATAATCTGAAATCAATGAAGACAGCGGGTAATTGGCAAAGAGACTTTACTTGGTAAAGTGCTTGGCTAACGACTTGTCTTTAAATTAATAGTGTTTAGTGATGGGAGGAAATAAATCTGAGAAATTGCTTGTCATCCACTGTCATGTCTAATAACTTTCAATAATTACAGCTGATGGATTTCCACACTCCCCATTATCTCAGTAGGGCTTGTAATTATTCTATTCATTAAAGTTAAATAATTAGCACTATTTGCTCTTTCCCTGAAATGAAGTTTTAAAATGAAACCAAAACAGACCATTTGTTTCAGTTTTTATACCCAAATATAAGCAACAGGTCTAGATTTTTCAAACATTGCAAAGTTGTTTTTTTATTATTATTTTTTTATTTATTTATTCATAGCACTATCGGTGTTTAATGTGATTGTGATTTATGTGGCATTTTCTCAAACAGCTTGAGCAGGTAATGGAAACTGAAACCTACAAAAATGCCAAGCTGATTTTAGAACGGTTTGACCCTGACTCTAAGAACAAACTTGTAAGTATGTTTTTATTAAATCTCCAAAAGACTCCATTAAATGTGCCAATATTGATGTTTTGCTTTGGTTTCCTCTGAAGGAGATGGAGGCTCAGCCACTAGGCCCACCTGCGACTCCAAGACAAGGCCAAGGTGAGCAATCAGTCTGTTCCTCCTGGAAACTCACAGTTGACCCATGTTCATGCCATTCTTAGGATTTTTTCCCCCTAGTCTTTCGCCAGCATGCAATAACTTGTTGTAATACTTGAAATGCTTTCTTACCTGCTGATGAATGTATCACCAGATTGTATTTTTTAGAATTTGTCTGTTTTAGACTATTTATCTTTTATAGTCTTTAGTTAATTGTTTGTATACCTTCTATCATTTATTCAGAGATCGCCATCAAAATAGCTTTGATGCTTGCATGCGGTTCAAAAGTGAATAAATAAGTAAATGAATGTTTCCTGCTGATGAAGGAAAGGCCAGTGACATCAGAGTCTGCTTAGAAACAGCAGGTTTCTGTGTTGATTTGAGTCATTTTTCCGGTCTCTAGATCAGTGTTTCCCATCTCTGTTCCTGGAGGCACACCAGCAGTGCTCTTTTATGTGTCTCCCTTGTCTGGTCCTGTAGTCTACTAACAGCTGATGAGTTGATTGGTTGAGTTGGATAAGTTAGTGTTGGTTAGGCTGAAGGCTGGCGTACACGGTGCGATTTTTGAGGTCGCACAAGCTCGATTCGTCGATTAACCTCACCGTCACAATCCGAGTGCTGCTGTGCCTCCAGGAACAGGGTTGGGAAACGCTGCTCTTGATCACCCTGTACATGTAGACTTCAGGTTATCAGGTGTTATATTTCACTGTCCGAATCGTGTCATGTTTCTCTCAGAGCTTCGTCAGCGGCTAGTGACCCCTCGTCCTACTGGGCGTCCACCCCTCGCTCCTGGCCCCTCGGCCCCTCCGACTCCACTGTCTGCCCCGGGAGGGCCACCTGAAAAAGGTCTGGCTACATCAACCCCTCATGGGCTGATCCGGAGGCTTGGAACCCCAGCTGGTACACCCGGCCCAGCCATGGGTGAGTCTCCTGTCCCTCTCTAAACATCTGACTGACTTCAACAGCCCTTCTATGGCTAATAATGTTTTCATCACAGATCTGGATGGTTGATGTTTAAGGGACAAAGCTGACAGGCCTGACCTTGTCTCTAAAATCAGAGAGATTTGAGTGGTTGATGACAAGATTGTTTTTTTTTTTTTTTTGCATGCATGAAGATTTTCTTTGTAGCCGATTACCTAGGCCCTGTTTTATGAAACGAGTTTATCAAACAAGCCAGGCTTATTTCAGTTTGTCTGACAATAAGTCACTTGTTGGGTCAGCTTCTTTCATGAAACAGGCCCCTGGCTGCTACTTTTGCTAAAAACCCCTATTCATTGCGTTGAAAGTGAATATACTGAACCTACACAGAGGAGCCTGATAAAAACACTCGTTTTAGAGGAACATTTCAAACCGCTATTAGAGACTTTTGCATCTAAACTCATTAAAAACCAGTATTACATGGAAAACTTTTGGAAAACCGTATTTTTTCCCCCTTGGCTACTAACTGTTATTCAAAGAATTAAAATAACCAAAGATTAATTAGAATGAATTAAAGCCCTATTGCAATATAAAAAAAACAAAACCTAGCAAAATTACTAAAACTTCAAATAAATTAAAATTGATCATATAAAAGCTAATGCAAAATCAGAATATTAATAAATGTTATAATAGTGCAAAACGAATGCTATATTAGACTGGAGCAGCTGCAGTCCGTTTTTAACTTTGTCTTTTGGAGGATATCGCTACGTATTTTATTCATCCCCAGTCAACGACAAACATCTGCTAGCAGTGACTGACAGGCGACACAGCCCTGCTCTGTTAGTCCTGCAAGTTTTGCTGTGTGCAAACAGTTCTGGGTCCTGTTCACGCAAACACCTTTAGCAGGAAATTGGAAGTGAAAAGCACCTTGGTCCACTGCGGCGTCTCCATATGCCGGTAAATGAGTAAGCAGCAGGGATTCCTGACTATGCCAAGTCTGGCAGAAATGACCAGTCTTCTCGCTATGATTGCTCTTGATGTTAAATTATATTAATTATGAGTGTGGATCACAGCGGGCACGAGGAGGGAGCTCCATATCAGTGTCGTTATTAAAAGCTGTCCCTCTTATCATTCATCATCGAGCATGCAGCAGTGAGCCACACATACCGTCACACGCCTGAGGAGCGCACTGACACGTGTGTGTGTGTGTGTGTGTGTGTGTGTCTGCGCAGGAATGCACCCTCCAGGTCCTCCGCTGGCCAGACCCGTCCTCCCCAGAGAGCGAGGTGCCATGGACAGGGTCATTGAGTACCTAGTGGGTGATGGACCTCAGAACAGGTGAATGCTCTGTCCTGAAATCATGATTTATATCTTTACACTGAACAAAATCAAGGTGTGATATGATTTCCCAAAAAGAAAGATCACTATATAATACAGAGACGTTCATCTTCAGTTCAGGCAAACCCAGAGGATGAATGTCAGTTTGGTTGTATCACATTTCAGAGGAGAAACATTTATAAAGCCTGAAAAACTTGGAATGCATATCAGCTTCTGTAATGATACATTAGCAAGAACATTTTTTTTTTCCTCAGGCCTTGTTTTTCTTATCAGGGATATAAGTGAAGATTTTATTTGCAATAACTGATCATTTTAATTTTTTATAGAAATATATAAATAATATTATAGAATGCCGTTCAGGAAAATTTGAGACTGGTTGTTTTTTAGGGAATGTTTCCATTTCTTCACATGCATCTGTACGGACACAGAACGCAATCGTGATTTCTGCCGAGGGGATTTTGAGCCTGGGTGCTTATTAATATTTGTAAAAATAAATATTTCTGTGAAATGCGTTTAGGCTGCACAGAAAACCTACATATTGATATCTATACTGATATAGCAGTAGAAGACTTTTATTTAGCTGAACGAACTGATGATGACATCACAAGCTCAGATTTGGTTGACCAATCAGTGGTAAGCATGAGATTTTCATTCCATATAATGGAATAAATATTACTGTGATGTGTACTAGTACTTGCCTAAACTATCAAACTTTCATTTTTCCTAGCATAAAAATGAAACGCACACACAAAATAAAAATTAAACTATTTTTTTAGGATGGGGCTGGCATTTTAAGGTTAAGAAAGCATTTCTTTCTTTAAAATATACTACTATACAAACGTTTGTTTTAGCAAGAATGCATTACTGGATCAGAAGGAATTCATTCTTTTAACAAATATATATTTATTTCAGATAAATGCTGTTCTTTTTAATTTTCTGTTCATCAAAGAAAAACCTTACTGTTTCTATGAGCATATTAAACTCAACATCACAGGAATAAATAACATTTTGCCATATATTAAAATAGAAGAAAAATATTTGACAGTATTCCTGTTTTTAATGTATGTTTGATCAAATAAATGCAGCCTTGGTGAGCTGTTTCGAGGCTTGCTTTGAGTAAACTTGAGACTTTGAGCTGTGGGGGCGGAGCTAGATTATCAGAGCGGTCACATCGGTTAAGAATATCATGTGCTCCTTTACATCCTTACACTTAATTGCCCAATTTTGAATTTTCCTTGCAGATTCGCTCTGATATGCCAGCAGTGTTCGTCTCATAACGGCATGGCGTTAAAGGAGGAGTTTGAATATATTGGTAAGTTTGAGAGGAAAATGACCGAGGTCTTTAAACCAGAAGAGGACTTATTGAACGTAAACCGACCCTCTGATGCGTTCACAAAGCATTAATGTGCTGCATGTTTGTTTTCATATTCATGTGTCTGAGGATCATTCAGATGAGATGAGTTTGTTTTAACCGCTTGCGTTTTAGCATTCAGATGTGCCTACTGTTATTTCCTGAACCCGGCCCGGAAGACACGTCCCCAGGCCCCGCGTCTCCCAGAATTCACTGCAGAAACCAAGATGAGCCAAGACCCCCCTGCTGTTGCCATGGAGACAGACCTGTCTAGCTCTCCACCTGCCCCAGGTACCAGATCTCTACCAGAGTTCACCTGAGCAGCAGGAGGAGATGATGTTTAGATGCTCCTGATATTCTGAGGCGTGCGGTGTTAAAGGATGATTTTTGAAGGGCTGGCTTTGTTTACAGCAGGTCTATTATGTGTGTGTGTGAGTCCCTGCTGCTCGTGCCCTCTGAGAGGACATTTGCTGATGTGCTGAGAGCAGATCTGTGAGGTGATTAAAGGCTTTAGAGTCTTATATTCCCCCCCACAGTGCTGCCTAGTTAGTAGGGCTTTACCCCGTGTCTCTACCTGACACACACACACACACACACACACACACACACACACACACACACACACACACACACACTCTCACTCTCCTGTCTTGCAGAGTTTCTTCTCTTATTACGTGCTCAGGCAGTAGCAAGTGATGATACAGTGTGTGTACTCGCTCTCAATAACGCATCTTTATTCTGGAAAAAATGTGTTTTCTTAACCAAAATTAAATGTAGTATTTTAAAAAATTAGTATAGGGACCAATTCTCACTATTAACTAGTTTATTAGCATACCAATACCTAAACCTAACAACTCTCTTACTATATTTAGCAGCAAATTAGGAGTTTGAGACAAAGGTTTTTTTTTTTTTGTTTGTTTTTTAATGTTGTGTTAACATCTAGAATTTGGAAAGTTTGACCTTAAATGTATTTAATTTGAGTTTCTTCTCCTCCGTCAAATTTTATTCTGATATCTCTAGGCTGAATGTTGAATTTTCCTTTTTCACGCTATGGGTTAAATATTTGGGATGTGAATAAAATAAAATTAAAATTAAATTAAATGTATTAAATTATAATTAAATTAAATTATAATAAAATAAAAATGTATATAATAAATAATATAATGTAATATGTATATGTTTCTATAAGAAATGATATTTAAAAAGCAAAGTATTATATTTAAAAGCAAGTAAATACTTGTATATTACAGTGCATTGTTACACATTCTGTTTTAAATGTAGCACAAAACCCTTCTTAATGTTATATTATAACAATATTTCTTGAGCTGCTAATCGTCACATTAGAAGGATTTCTGAAGATCATGTGACACGGAAGGCTGGAGTAACCGTGCTTTGATCTCAGAAATAAATACATTTAAAAAATATATTAAAATAGAAAATGTCTGTTTGAAATGTAAATAATATTCCCCAAATGTTAATGTCGTTTACAAATCAGAATTACTTGTAGCGTTTGTTGGTACCCAGGTTTAAAAAGCTTTCAGAAAGTGCTGGTCTTCATGCTTCAACAGAGAGAGCACTTCTAGTATGTGATGGTATAAGTTACCATGCTCTAAATTCAGGTCTAGCTATGTTGTATTTATTTTGTGCATGAAAATCCAATTATATGCCTCTTTTCACTGTGAACTGAATCTTGCTAACAAGCGTTGCTTTCGCTCGTTCGTTAGAGGGTAAAGCAGCCAGTCCTGGGCATGTGAAAGAAGAAGAAGAACCTGGAGAGCAGCAAGCAGAAGAGAAGCAGCCAGCAGATCCAGATCCTGTCTCCAGCCTCCCTGACGCCGAGCACGATGTGTCTGCCATGGAAGTGGAGTAGATGGAGACCGAGCGTGCCAATATTAACCTGTCTGTGCTGTTTGTGGGGTTGATTTTCTCATTCTTTACCTTTAGTTTATTTGTTTCCTTTTAATTTCTACGCATTACAGTTGCAGTGTTATTTCATAGACTAGTGAAGTAGAAATGAAAGGTGTAGCGGTCAAAGGGGTTTTTGTGAAGGGTTTTATTTTTATTTGCAGTTGAGTCGTTGTTATAGTGTCTTTGTTTACAATAGAAGCTAAACTTTGCTCAAGTTATTTCTTCTTATTCTCTTAGTTGACAAGAAAAGCAGCTATTGACAGGTGTTCATTTCATTCTCCGAGGAAGCACTGTTTTGGGACTGAATGTATTTAATATTCTAATTTACAATATGTAATAATGCAAAAATGTCCTGTTCAAAAGTATATTTATACTATTTATAGTTGTTAATGTCCTCTCGGTGCCTGTTGTGTAGCTCACATGATGTGCTGTGCAGCGAGAGATCTGTCCCATGTTTACATGTCTGTTCAGGTGTCGCCATAGGAATGAATGGCTGGCTATTTATTACGGCATAAAAACAGCCCTTCAGTGTTCTCAGCCTTATGTGCCTTTATGTTCGAGCTGCAGATGAATTATCTAATAGCGTAATGTGCAAAAATACATTGCTGTTTTTATTTTGTCTACAAGCATTATGAGAAATAAAGTTTTTAAAACAATATCCTGTTGAGGTGCAGAGAATTTATTTATTTAAATTACATTTGTTGCTGTCAAATGATTAATTGCATCCAAAAAAGGTTTTTGTTTACCTTTAAAGGTAGATCCACTCACATGCATGCAGCATATATATATTGGAAATGTTTACGTTAATATATTGCACTAAATATATTACTTTTTTACATATGCATCCATGTGTTCGCATTTACATATGCATATCAAAGAAATGCATCACACACACTTTTATTTCGGATGCGATTCATAGTTTGACAGCACTATTTTTTATGCATTTACTTAATGCAGGATCACACAAGCTTTCAGGCGTTAATGCCTTTGTAGGCACCTATGCATTCATCACTGAACCGTCCCATGCTAAATAAAACCCCTTTTTCAGTTTTACAGACATAACCGATCTTAAAAATCTTTTTTTTTTTCCTCTTACAAATCTGTTATTTTCTGTGCTTGAGAGTGAAAGGGTCATGGTTGTGCAGGTAGAGATGTGTAGTTATTGGTCGTAGCTGGTGTTATTTGTGTGGAGAGATTGCCGGTCAGTGGATATGCCACTTGAATGGTTAAGTGACCCTGCTCAAGCGAGCGTGAGAGAGCATCTGTGAGCTCAGCCTGAAATAGGCTGTTAGGGCTGTTAGTGTCCTGCGGCATCGGCCTGCCCACGGTCCATCCGCTCTGACACAGAGAGACATCGAGAAGAACGCGTTAAAACACAGTCCATTTTCATTAGAGAGCCTATTTTAGCTTGTGATCATTTTATTTTAGCTCATTGATCATTTCAGACAGTATTAGATAATGGGAGTGACACACAAGCCCAACTGAGCTTGATTACTTGACCCTCTTCATTTGCAACGAGAGCGCTATCTCTGCCCCTTGACACGCGCTCCCGCTCGCTCTCAGGTCAGTCTCTCACATTTGTCTTTGGGATTTTATAATGCATGTTTACAGATACGTGACCCCCTGAGCACAGCAATGCATCACTGTCAGCGGGACAGTGGCACCTGATTCCCATACACTGCGCCTCTCTCTGACCTCTGACAGCACCCTGGCGCTCCAGAAAAAATAACCCGTCAATAGGACATTTGAACCTTTCCCAGCAAATATGATGTAGATCAAGTGCTGGCGAATTACTCGTGAGGTGGGCGCTCAGTAGCCCGGCCCATTTCATTTCGGAGTCAAACTCCTCACTATATCACGCTGCGAGAGATGACATTTATTTTCTTTGACGTCTTTGGTAGTGCACTGTCAGTAAAATCATTTTGTGTGTTTTGAATTCCCATCCATTTAAAGAGTTTGCGAGCTCGGCGCTCAAAGACGCTTTTTCATGCTTGTGGCACAATCGCTTTTTTATTGAGGATTTCTCTCAGGCAGATGGAGTGATTAGATACGAATCCATCTTGATAGTCGCCTCACTTTCTCTCATAGAAAGAGTCACATTTCCAGCAGTTCAAACTCATGCCATCTCTTTCCTGTGTGATGCATCTCTTAAGAAAATAGGGATGCTACATGGAAAATGTTAAATATTTAAAAAAACAAACATTTTAAAGAGACTCGCCATGTTTTCAACCCAAAAACAGGTGAGCTTCTTATGTCATACATTTCCATTCATGTTTAATTGTGCACCAAACGCTGTTTGCCATTGCAAACTGGTATTTCGTATATAATTGTGTTGCAATTCTGAACATTATGCTTGGTAACACATAGTTATGCCTTGTACTGCTATTCTTTTAGTTATTTAGTTACTAACTGATTACATGTTATCTTGATCATGTGATGTAAAATCCAAAAATGAGGCATTTGTAATTAGAGCATGTCACTTTTTATGGATTGCATGATTGCATATTGTTCAAACAATGGCAATAAAGTGTTTAGAATGTATTCATTATTTTTTATTTTTTAAATTGTCTTTTCTAAAAACCCACTGTTTTTACTATATTCACAAATGTCAAGCAAATACATTTGCAAATGCTGGGTTGTTTCAACCCAACTTTGGTCAAATATGGACGAACCAGCTGTTGGGTAAAATTTTTACATTAAATATTTATCCCAAAAGTTGTGTTAGTCCATACTTGACCCAAAATTGGGTTGAAACAACCCAGCATTTCTGAATATAGGTGAAAAAAAGCACCGCTCAAGCACTTGTGATGTAGCTGTCTTCATCATTATCCAGTGACTGCTGGCTCTGGAAGTCTCAACAAAAAGCTGGGAAAACTTTGGCGCATAATGTTATTGTTGTTTGTTCATATAATGCAGACATTTTTGTCAGCCGAACCCCTTTGACATCTCTTAGGAAGTTCATATTTCAAATAATTAAGCATCACATTCGCATTGACATTCAGGTAAATACATAAAATGTATATTTTCTATAGCGTTCAATTATTATCGATTTTTATGATTTAATTATTAGTTATGCTAGTTAACTCTCACTGCTCATTTTATGTATTAATGCATTTTAGGTTTATATCGAAAAATGAAAAATATTCTTTCTCCTTGCTGAAGTCATATGAATGATGTATTCAATGGTAAATTTATGAGTTTATTAAAAAATAAGTAATCTAAAATGCAGTCAGATGACAATACCTAAAATAAGTAAGCTAAATTGACCCCTTTGTATAAATCATGGCCTTATCTACTATGTACTTGCATCCAAAAATATTGTTTTCATATGGTAAGTGTTCATATGGTATTGTATGGGGTAAGGTTAGGTACAGGTGGTATGGGTAGGTTTAAGGGATGGGTCAACAGTTTATATCTAGAAATGTATTACAGATTCAATTACATATATAAGTATTTAAAAAAATATAAGTACAATGTAAAAACATGTATGTACACAATACATGCACTGTATTAAATGATTCATTGAAATGTAAGTACACAGTAGTTAAGGCCAGCTGATATAAAGTTAGTACATACAGTTTTTACCATGTAATCAGTAACGGACTGCAATCCGAAGTAATCTACCCAGCTCTGTTCACCTATACAGCGGCTAACGAATCAGAAGTCTCACACGTTCACAGAAAACACCTCACTTCTATTTTAGTCCACTCTCCGTTCATCTGAGGCCTACTTTAAACCACAGCTGGCGATGTTAAGAAGAAAATCCCTGTATGGGTGGGGAGAAAAGATAGCGAAGGATGCATATTTTCTGCTCCCCTCTATACAGCCCATTTGTGTCCACACAGGAAGGAGTTTCCATCTGCCTTCTGCTATCAGTGACCTACTAATTGATTTTCAAGGATGACAAACGAGCCTCTGGTTTGCTGAGAGAGGTAATTCCGACCCGGTCCTGTCGGGCCACTAGCCTCTCTCAAACTCTGCACTGTCTCTCGACTCAGATTTATACTGATCTTTTATTTATTCCCCGAAAATATGGCAGATAAGAAGCATAAGTGTTCTTGATATTGTGTTTTGTCATATCCAGCAGCCAAAGATTGAAATCCTAAGAAACAATTTTCTGTTGAAATGAAAGAGCTTGGCCTTGTGAACCCTGGAGGAAAATAACCCCGCTGTTCCAGGCAGAATATATATAACAGAAGAACTGAATAAGTTAAATAGACAAGAGCACGAGCCATGTCACTTTTCCATTTACTGGCCTTTGGGGTGAGCGCTTCAAAAATCCTCTTAAAAGAAGACTTGCTATGTGTCTCCTCGCCGATGCCTAATATGACGCCTGAATGGTGCATTGTGGTAATAAACCAGAAAAAACGTACAGTTGGGTTCATCGCAATTCAGACCACCCTCGCCGTTTGCTTATAAGCAGGGCGCGAAGAATGATACGGACCATAATGAGTCGAATGTCACCAAAGCAATTAACATGTCCCGGTATTAGAGTTCACCGTGGGATGATGACAACTGTATCATTATCAAAGTCATCATACCCCCGTAAGCGTGAGGGATGCATTAAAATCAAATTAAAGAATCGCACGACGAGACGCTCCACGAGGCAGTTGAATTCTGGCAATTAGCTTTTGGCTCTGCGATTCTTAAATGCCACAAGACAAAGTTGAGTGGCGTGAATTCATTTCACGAAAAGGTCACGAGGTGCCAAAAATATGTTGATTTGAAGGGAATTACCATTTAAATCACAAAACACATTTAGCCGGGCGATTCCCCCTCCGTCCTCTGCGCGCTGGAGCCTGCCGTAAATTGTTAGACAGGAACAATAAGCTTCTCTGGAGCAGAAAAGTCATTAAAGCTCACTGTAGCTCAAATGGAGACTCTTCTAAAACGTTTTTAGAGGCATCATGGCGCTGAGAAATGCCAGGCCTATCATCGCTCTGCATGTTCTTCTGCATTTTTCGCCTCTGAAAGGGCACATCTTTTATTTTAGTGCTGACACATGGGATCTTTCACGCTCGTGGATGCACGGCCTATGAGTGCTTTAACAAACCGTTATGGATTTAGAGATGACTGACGCTGTCGTTTCGTGTAAAAGTAGCTTGACCTTTCTGTTTTGATAAAACAGTGGGTTCTTGTCCTGTCCTGATCAGCGTAGCCAAATTTACGTCTGGCCCAAAAAGAGTGCTGATTCATTATGATCAATCGCATTCAAAATAAAAGCTTTCATAATATATACGTGTGCACTGGGAATATTTATGATGTGTATATACACACATACAGTATATATTTTGAAAATATTGAATTGGATCAAAAAAGTGCATCAAAGTTTTCCTAAGACAAGAACGGGTCACGCTTTGGGTCAACTTTGCTAAAAGGTTTTAATCCTCTTCAGATGCGGACTACTGTGTATTTACATGAAACTGTATAAATTATATTTATGTAAATAAATACATTTAATATATAAACCTAACTAAACGTATACATGCACGTGTCTGTATACATAATACATTTGCACAGTAAACAAAACCTTTTATTTTGGATGCGGTTAATCGTTATAAAGCACGTTTTTAGAGTTCTGTACATTTACAATAATCACTGTGGTTTAATCCCACTTTACTGTTTATCATCAGTATACATGCAAAGCTCATTTTCCTAAATCCCATGTTAAAACCCATTAAAACCATCTCCAGATATTTGTTACATTGGCTGCTAGCTTCCCATTTCTCCTGTTCAAAAGATTTAATAAAGCAAGATCTCAGAGCTGTTGAACACCCCATCTAGTTCTTGTAGTCTATAGGGGAGTTAAAATACTGCCTGACCTTCATATAATTTAGCCCTCACGCTAGATCCATCCCATAACATCTGACACGTGGATTTACGGCGAGTTGGTGTTTTAGGTGATACTCCATTGGAAATCGATGTAACGGCAAACAGACTCACCAAACCCACTGATTCCCACAAGTGCTCCATAATTATGGTAATTACACAGGTTCACGTGAAGCAATCCTGGTCCTTTCAGAGGAGAGCGACTGCATCCCGTGACCCTTTCAGCAGCGATATATATGGTCCGTTTTTACCCAGAGAAACGAGTGAGCGAGGGAGGTGGGGGTCTGGAGTTAATGCGGGCGTAGCTAGCATGTACCCGGGGCTCTATCTCATGTGGAAATCATACAAAGCATCCTGCAGCCCGCAGCCTCATTTTATGGGCTCATCCATTACCGCTCTGTCATTGTTAATTGTCTTCTTTTTACCTCTGCAGGATTCTCCAAATTGGTGCTATCGAATGTGACAGGGGGAAGAGCATTAACCATCTGACAAGATGATATCTGCGTTCAATTTCCTTTTCTGCACTGATATATACCTGCAGCACATCATTTTCCTCTCTGTCATAAAGAGAGCAATAAATCAGAGGTGCTTATGGAGGCACAGCAGAAAACAGGGCCGCCGGATTTGTGTCCCCAGCGCTGGCTATTAGGACGCCATTACCGCCACGTTCTGCTCCTTCAAACAAAAATGATCAAGCTTAATGCCGCTGAGATTAGGAAGATTAAGAGGGAAAGAGAGAGCAGCCTCGGCCATCTCCTCCAAACTATCTGCGCTAAACTCGATAAAAGAAACGCCGTCTTCTCTCTTCTCCTCTCGTTGACACTATTATCCATCTGTTTGGATGAAATTGCTGTATCATAGTATAAATCTGTGATACAAGTGACACATCCTCTAAAATAAAAGGGAACATTAACTGCTCTATCTTCCCCAGGCCCTGGGATCTGCCGGCTGTAAGCTCACTCAAGTGTGGTGGCAGTTATGCTGGGTTTTACTGGACTACAGACAATTATCCTTTACTCCTCTGCTCTACCAAGACAAACTGCCAGGGCTTCATCTAAAATGATTGCAAATAGATTTTACAAAATGTCGGTCGCTAGATTGCCGCCATAGATTATTTCACTTCAATGAAGTCGAAAAACAAATATATTTTTAGCGCAGAAATGTAGCGCTACATGTGTACAAGCTCCGCCTAACCTTGCCATGGCTTGGGAACAAAACGCAGACAGATGATAGATGTCGCAATACCTCCCCTGAGAGAGAGTTTCAAAGAAAAAAAGAGGTTCATAAACTTTAAAAGTGCACAGAAAAGTTGCAAACATAGATTTTGAAAGAGTCCATCACATGTCGCTAAATAACAATTACTACAAAGGTGGAGTAATTACCTAGTGGTAGCCATTATACATGCATGAAATAAAATGTACTTATCATGTAACTAAGTTCTGGAACAGCCTGTAATTACAGTTTGTAATGATGTAGATGTAACAGACAGCTACTGTTACACATACGTTACACACCGAGACTGTTACACAGATACTTACACGCAAGTACAATCTTTATTTTAAGTAGCTTATGCCTGTGTAATATTTTGTAATTCTAATGTAACAGTAGCTGACTGTAATGTTACAAACTGTAATTACAGCCTGTTCTATAACTTAGTTACATGGTTAGT
>JAUCMT010000160.1:1790700-1803039 GCA_032357475.1 Enteromius thamalakanensis | reverse complement strand
TGTCTTACTATAAGCTCTAACTTTACACTGGCCACCACTGTCATCAAAAGACATTAATCAATAACATATATATGTATATGTACATATATATATATATATATATATGACTTATTATTTTGGGGGGTGTAAACTTTTGAACCAAAATAATGACGTGTATGTTTTTCTTATTTTCTTTAAAGTTCATTTATTTTTAATTTAGTACTGGCCTACAGAAGCTATACATGAGATATTTACATATTTCCCAGTGGACAAAATTAGTGTAATTTGCTCCGATCATCCAGTTGAAAAAGTTTATACCCCCAGCTATTCCTTCTTGAGTGACCTTGGTATGAAACGATGGATCTTGAAATCATACAGTCACTGCTGGAAAATGTTTCAGATGCAGAAAATGCTAGAAAACCAATGAATATGCAGGACTTTTTCTAAAGAACAGACTGTACAAGACAAACAAGGGACTCACGAATGACTCAAAAAATATTAAAAACAGTTGTTGATTATACACACAGTAAGATTCAACAATGTGTAAACTTGTTCGTTTGTCCCTCGTACTTTGTTAAAGTTATTAGCATCTTGCAAATATATATATGTGAACTAATGAAAATTGTAGCATAACATTGATGCAATTTTAGTAGAAAGTGCTAAAATTTGTAATTTTTTGTTAGTGTGCTGGTGCTAGAACATTTCATAAACCAACCTGATCTCACGGCAATTCGTACGTATTTAACGAGGTGGCTAATTCGTACGAATTTGTATGACCTCACTCGTATGAATTCATACGATTTATTCTAAGTCGTACGTATTTTACGAGAATGCAATTCATATGAATTTGTACGAATGACCTAAACACAACCCCGCCCCTTAACCTACCCATCACGTGGTTTTAGACAAATCATACAAAATCGTAGGAGTGAGGTCGTACGAATTGGCACATATTTGGCACCTCGTACGAATATATACGAATTGCTTGTGAGACTGTGTTGCATAAACACAACTAGCACAGCTGGTTATTAGACTAGTTAGCAGTTTCCAGATCCTGATGTGTGTGTGTGCGTGTGGGAGGCTGAGGGTGTTTGGATGCTGTAGGGATGATAATTTGAGCAGCAGTTATACTGACCTCAGTCAGGTCTGGAGTCCTGGACTCCCTGCAGGGCACAGCAAGCCCAGATACATCCAGTCCACTGCCAACACATACTGGGTCATTGTGGAGATAAACACACCTATTAGAGTTCTGAACCGTTCCAGGAGAACACACACACACACACACACACACACACACATTAAAGACCAGGAAAGTTGGAGTTTTACCATCACAGAGAGTTGTGCAAAAATTATTTCAAACTAAATCCTATGCCAATTTTTACAAAAGAAAATTGGTTATAAATTTAATATGAATTTAGTAACAATATAAATAATGATAACAAGAATTAATTTTATTAATTAATATTAAGTAATAAAGTAATTTTATTAAGTAGTAAAGTAATAACATTATTATTACATAATTAATAATATTTTTTATTAAGCATTTTCACAGTGTGATTACACAAAAGCTGACCCTGGACCATAAAGGTTTTTTATTTATTTTTGTTTACTGAAATGTATACGTTATGAATAAATAGGTTTTCCATTGATGTATGGTTTATAGGAATCTGAGGACTAGAGTTGTCCAAATGAAGTCCTTAGCAATGCATATTACTAATCAAAAACTTTTGCACATTTATTTACTACTATTAAATGTACTACATATCTTCATGGATTTTTGGCATTAAAAAAATCTATAATTTTGTCCCATTCAATGTATGTTTGCCATTGCTATACTGGTCCAAGGTCACAATTAAGTAATGAGTAATATTATTTATTAATATTATAAATTAATTTTTACAGCTTGTACCTACTAAGGCTATGGTGTTGCTCATAAATGTATAATGTACTGTTATTACTATAGCACAAGTACATGTATAACAAGGAGAAGGTAAAACCAAATATTACCTAATACTGCAGTAATAATTATGCTTTATTCAGAACCACAACATCAAAATAAATAATCATGTGAATTTTTCTCTCCTCTCTGTGTGAAATCTGCAGTGAGTGCAGCGTATTTAAAATTCTTGGCAAACACGCTTGCATGGCATCCACACATGTAGAGTTTGTGAGGAACGGCTTGTTTGGTGTCAGCTTCTCCGCACAGGGTGCAAGCATCCTTAATAACAGGCCTGAGACCTGTCTTTGATTTTGAAAAGTATGTGTGTGTGTGTGTGTGTGTGTGTGAGAGAGAGACAGAGAGAGACTGGAGTCTGAAGCTTCACCTAAGTGTACTGAAGCAGAGAAATAATGGTACCCCTGTCTGTTTAAGAGAGAGAGAGCGAGCGAGCGAGAGAGAGAGGCTTTAGCATTTGGAGAGGCTTTTGGAGGTAACTGACATGACGTGGTGCTCAGATGTAAATACCGGCCGGCAGAAACTATGATGAGATCTGTGAAGCGTCTGCTTGCTGCCATCATTTTGTGTCTAGGTTGGCATCACCCACCTCACCCTGCAACATGTTTAAAATAGCAGAACTAACAACCTTTCGACGCACATGCACGACTTTACTACACTTGCTGGGATCGCTGCCGTTTTCAGTCGTGTGAACAACACTGGCTTACCCTGCATTCATAAAAATCCCCTCACTTCATCTCTATGCTCACCTTGCAAACCGAGCAGAGGTTCAAACTGCAATCTGTTTTTCTTTTGAGATGCATCTTGATTTAATCAAATTCTCTGATAATTTTAATGTATTAGTTTTTACAGCAAAATGTATTAGAAGAGAAAACAGCAATGAAAGGATAGCTTGTTATAACAACATTATGAAAGGACGACATCAGTTGTTTGAAGGAATGGCATGCATTATAGCATTTTAACAGAGAGGTCAAATTAAATTATTATTTTTTGAATCAGTTTTATGTATTAGGGCTAGCAGCGTGTTATCAATCATTTAATCAATCACTTTTATTTAAATAGCGCTTTTAACAATACAGATTGTAGAAAGCACTGAACATTATCAAATAGGAGAACAGAGTGATGGTAATGAATAATGACCAGATGAAACTATTTATTTATTAAATGCAGAGTCGGTCTCTGTAATCAAATGATGATAATCACTGGGAATTAAATGCAAGGCAGTTTTCAATTGTTTATAACAGTCTTATTGAGGAACAGAATATCATAATACTCTTATAAAGAGATAAAGGGTTGTAACAGAAGAAATTTGATACATTTTCTACTGTAAATATATAAAAAGTTCAATTTTGATTACTAATATGCACACTGTAAAAGAATCTGTAAAACTGACAGAAAATGGAATTTGACTTTGTGGGTTTTACAGTTTTAAATAAAATTTACGGTTAATTCCCGTAATTTCTGATATACTGTTAATACACTACCCTTTTAAACTACTGAAATCTGTTTTGTAGTTTGGAAATATACTGATAAGCATCAAACGCAGGTGATGATGAGCAAGTCACATGGTGAACCAAAGCCCATCACCAGCAGTTTTCAAATATGAATATTACACAAACACTAATCATGATGAGACGCATTAAACGGAAATATGCAATAAACATTAATTTAACAACATTACATGTAACTGGTAAGAACAAACATGAAGAAAATAGTTATTTCAAAGAAAATACATAACATTCAAACTAAATTTGAAATGCAGTGCAGGGAATTCTGGGAATGTCAGTTTACTTTTTTTTTCTACTAGGGAAGTCAATGGTGACAAATTGTAGTTTCAAAAACAAATTGTAATTTGTCGTGGTAAAATTGCAACTTCATCGGATTTAAAATATACAAACATATAAATTATAGTCAAGTACTTAACATGACAGGGCAGAATATTATTAAAACATCTTAATCCATGTTGAAATAATTTTTTTATTATTATTTTGTAAAGGTGTACTAAAGTAAAGAACAGTCATGAAAATGTCTCTCTTTAACTACACTTCAGTGGCATTCATTTCATTAATATTATATTATCTTCAAGTACAGCTTTTTAATATACTTCAAATACTCTAAAAGTGCAGATTTAAACGAAGCACACTTCTTCAGTACAAGGGACAGAACTTCATTGTGTCTTATAAAAGGTACAGTCAGGTATCCTAGAATCTTATAAAGAAACGGTGGCCTTCCTTCACACATGCATGACTTTAGTTGCGCACCCGTTGAGATGCTGCTTGATTGTATTGATTTCCCTGATAATGTAAATGTATCACTTTTTGAGCAGAGGGTGAAATTAAGACACAGCAGAGGGGTGTGTGTCAATGCAGGTAACGATTTTGTGTTTGGAGTGGAGGACTCTTAATAAGCTTGGGTTTAAGATGCTCTGTAAAGTGCTCAAGATGAGATCAGTCTGTCTGTTTACCGCGCATGGCCTAATTGAGAAAGATGAGGCTGATACCGAGGCTATAATTAACGTCACACACAGCAGAGACAACGCAAGGTCACCGAGTGTTTGACAAGAAATGTTATTTAACAACGAAGACAGGGGCTAATCAATAATTTACTCATTTTTCTACTGGCTTTTGCGTTCAGTGGTGTCTTTATCATACTGCTGTGTGTGTGTGTGTGTGTGTTTTGGCCCCTGCTTTGTACCAGAACATGCCATTTGGGAGGGATTCCTGTATATTCTCCTCCATTAAAGACATGAAACTTACCAACTTAAAAATGACATGCAAGGGCATTTGCATAATGCAAAATTCAATTTCCCTGAATACATGTATTAATCTGAATTGTAAAAAGCAGTGGTGGGGCTGCTTACATGCTGTAATTGGCATCTTGTGGTTTGCCTTCCTGAGGCGAGACTTGAGTTTTATGTGTGTTTATAATAAATTGCATATTTAAGCTCGCAGGAAATCACTGGGAGACATCCATCCTACACGCTCTCATTTACGGCACTGTCTTTAATTAAACCACGGAAAGAGTCGGCAATTTGTTTCTGAACACTGTCTAATGTCTGAGTCTGCTTATTAGATATTAAATTGATGCATAATTCAGGCAATTAAGAAAGTAATCACACAAAGTAATGTAATGGAAGTTAATTATTACTGCATAAGCAAACAGTTCATTAATGCCGGTTAATGTTGCGACTGCATTACGCTCAGCGTGTGCGGATCTGCTGATTCCAGCTGATCTGAGATCAGAAGGTGTGTATGACTCACCTGGCATCACCAGGCCCTGTAGTCCTGTAGCTGGAGGATATCTGCATAATGACATTGCATTGAATGTTTCGCCACACTTTTAAAGGGAATGTCCAGTGAGTGGTGCTAAAAAACGAATGTGACTCTGGACATGTTTTATTACGTCGGTTGTTGTAGAAACATCCTGAGACTGATTAATGTTCAATGTACCACCTACAGTATACAGTAAACCCTAAACTAAACTTTACCCAAATGTGAAATGAAAATGCTTTACTCAGGCAACCTTCCCATTTAAACTTGCATCTATGAATCAATCCCAGTGTGCTTTGCATCACAAGTGCAGTGCTTTACCAGGTGAGCCACTGAGCAAGTTTACTACCGCAGAAAGTCATACATGGTTATGAATTGTAAGTAAGGATAAGTTATTGACAAACAAACAAACAAACTTAATTTTGTAAAATGATCTGGCTTAAAGAACCTATTTTAAATATTGTTTTTAAGTTTATATTTTCAATATTTCTGCTGTATATGATTCTTAGACAGTCCAGCTGTTTGTTTTTTTACAGTAACAAAAAAGTATTAAAGTATGTGTATATATAAATACACACTAATACAGTATATATTTAGAAAAATATTTACATGTATTTACGTATATGTTGATATTCATGTAATCTATTTTTATTCAAATATATTTAATCTATAAACATAACATATTTTTCTTAAATATATACGCGCATGTGTGAGAATTTATATATACATAATAAATATGTCTAGGACACATTATTGTTACCCAGCACTATTTATTTATTTATGTATTTATTTTTTTAATTGAATTTAATTTTAATGTATTTACTATTTTTTTGTATTGGACACTACTATTATAATACTTATATTATAGTATGCAGCATCAAAATCTAATAATGGGCAGTAGGCATCCATACCATGGTACTTTGATATGTACCACGGTTTTGCAGAAGGTAAGGATAGATATTGTTGTTTACTATAGTAATTGTTTTAAGTGGTACTTGCTGTAGTGCTTTTCAAAAACCACAATGCTATAGTGTTTTTCACCACAATTCACTATGCACAAGACTTTAAGTTTAATTTGAGTCATTACTTATAATATTAAAATTAAATATTAAATAAAGAGGCTGCTCTTTGCTGGTTGTACTTGATAGTCATGGGTTTTGATAGCGCCTGGCATAATTTCAAGGATTTTGAAGCAAACCCTTGACTTTTCCCCCTTTTTTGTCCTTATCTCTTTCTTTTTTTTTCTTTTAAAGCAGACCCATAAAACAGGCCTGTCCAAGCTGGACTTGTTTCTCTGAGTAAACATGCGTGTCACAGTTGACCTTTGCAGGGGTCAGGAGGTTTTTATATTGGCTGACATGTTTGAGAGTTAATAGAGACGCTTAGCAACACTCCCCTGGGTCATCCCATTTATTAAGCTACAATGAGTTGCATCTGTCTAAAGCAAATCAAGGGGACCTATCAGCCAGGGTCAGACACGCACCAATACACACCATCAACACACTCCTCGCTCGCAGTGCACCAGGTTTAACACACACACACACACACACACTCTCTGAGATGAGCAAGTGATGGACTGCTGCTGGTGGTTGCTTATTTCTGAATTATTTATGTATACAATGTCTCATTAAGGCACATAATTCCATAATTACAATCCTACATATAGTCAAATATCATTGCAGTTTCGAGAAGAAGACTGTAGTCTATAGCCTTTTGATGAGTCATAGTGTGCTATAAACTAATGAAGGCAGGGACAATAATATTTGATAGATTCAGATACATATGCATAGACAAAAAGTTGTTAGGGGTCAAAAATGCTTTTTTATTCTTACCTACTGTAGGCTGCTTTTATGAACAAAAATGCAATAAAATAGCAATAATAGTATTACAATTAAAGGTTTTATGTTAATTAGGTGAAAAGAAAAATAGGGTTCCTTTTTGTTATGCAAAGCTGAATTTTCAGAGCATTACTCAGTGTCACGTGATCATTCACTGATGACCAGTTTAACTTATTTTTGTAATTTAAAAAAAAAATAATTCTTTCATAAGCTAAAAATGTAAAAGTGCATTATTTATTTGGAAATAACATTTTTGGTAGCATTAAAATGTGTGTAACATTTGATCAGATTAATGCGTCCTTGCTGAAAAAAATTATACATTTTAGTAAAAATATATATATTTTATATATATAATATTTTAGTTTAAATTGTAATATAGGTATAATATCATTATATAACAGTCTTGTAAAGGAATAGACTGTATAATGACATATAATATACATATACAATGTTTGCTTTAAGTGGAGATCGCAACTTATGAGAGTATTGTAAAAAAAATGTATTATAAATATATAAATATAAATATATTATAACATGTTAAAAACAGCTTTTTGTTGCTGTGAGCTGTATTGTTGCCCTGTTTTTTGGTTGTTTTGTTGTTGGTCAGTGAGTTGAGGTCACAGAGCTGCCATCTGTAATCACGGATAATAGTCAATTATCACAGAGAACTATCAGATCAATTACAGCTCAGTCAATACACACACACACACACACACACAAAGCAATGTTGTCTTCAGAGCTTTTAAACACTCAAAAACAGCACCAGAATGCTCTGTTATAGCTGCGATTCTCCCTAGAAAAATGACTTTTAAGAATGTGATCCAAGGTTGGCCTTTTGTTTTGACAGTGCACACATCGCAAAGAAAACACACACACACACACACACACACACGACAGATGGGGCTTTGCTATTGCTTTTTCAGCACTGGTTAATGGTGACAAAACTACTGTTATGTGCTTAACGACTGCTTGTATGTTACTGCCAGGTCTTTATGAGCACACACTCCGAGTGTGTGTGTGTGTGTGTGTTTGGAATGACTGCATTGATGAAAGTTAATGTCTGAGCGTCCCAAAATGCTCATTTTCTTCATTGCATTTAGATATGGGTTCCTTTCCGCAACCTGGCTGGTGTCCATTGCTTTGCTCTCTCTCTCTCTCTCTCTGGATGGAAATAAATGTGTTGGTGTAATAGAGGTGTGCTGGTCTCCTTCTGATGTATCATCTCCCCTCACTCTTTTATTTACACTCAGCTTCAGCTCAAATTGTGTTGTCATCTTAATGGGGAAAGATTCATCTGATGTTGTGCAGGTTTAGGGGGGTGAAAGAGATAGACGTTTCTCCTCAGCCTTTGTTTACACGCCAATAAAGGCTGTTAACTGTTTCAAATCCAGTGGCCACTTCACAGTTTTAACTGTCTCGACCCCAGGCGTTTACTCATTGAGTCGTTGGATTGATAAATGCCTGATCAAGGATCAGATCGTCCATCAGTCTTTCAGATGCTTATAGTTAGATAAAGGAACTAAAGTAAAATCATGTCTATTATACCATATCACATATAGCTATGATATAAAATGTATGCATTTCAGGAATTAAACAAAAGGAATTACACTACAGTTTGTGCTTATATTTATTATATATAAATATTTTAGCATTATTATATAATATTATATTATATTACATTATGTGATATTATTTTATATAGATAAATTATGCTTGAAAAATATTGTAAATAAATAAAAGAGCTAAAGCAGAAATTTGGAAAATGAGCACTGGGTTGTTTATTAAGTAGAGTAGAGAATATTAGAACATAATAGAATGGTATAGAATGGAAAGAAAGGGAATAAAAAAGAATGAATGAACCACCCAAAATTGTACGAATATATACAGTATATCATTCATACACATGATTAAATACATATGTACCGTATAGTTAAGGTAAGTTTTTGGTCATTTTAAAGATCTGCTCTCTCTCTCTCTCTCTCTCTCTCTCTCTCTCTCACACAAGCACACCTCTGTGCTGGCCTGTCCAGCTTTGAACAGAGTGCACTTTGTGCACAGCTATTTATATCAATAAGTCTCATGCTTAGAGGCACAAAACGAGTGTTTAAGAGCGAGAGACTCTTGTGGGCACTGATGGTGTGAGAGAGAGAGAGACACCGACACAGAGAGACAGGGAAGGTGCTGTTAGAGGGCATATGTGAGTGTGTGTGTGTGTGTGTGTGTGTGTTGTACAGGTGTGGGGTGTCTCACTGGGCTTTGGACAGGAAGAGGAGAAAAGAGAAGAGGGGGATGGGGACAGCTGGAGAGGAAGAAAGGAGGAGGGGGAAGAAAAGAAAAACAGCAAGAAATATAAACTGAGAGAGAAAAAGAAAGCCAGAACATGACAGTGAGGGAAAGAGGGATTTAGAGAAGAAAACAAAGGAAGTGAAGGGAATGTGAGGGGCACAAAGATGGAGGCCCAGAAGAAGTGATGGAGTAGATAGAGTGATAGTGGGAGGCTCTTCAGGCCAGCAGCTTATCCCAAAGGAATGAGAGAGTGAGTGAATATCAATTCCCAAACAAAGAGCCTCTTCCAGATCCAGCCCATCAACATATGGACGAGTCAATGAAAAACCCATCTACACAGAGTCAACGCCACAACACTACATCTCAGGTCAAACAAAGACTGCTGCACTGCCAACAACTTACTTTTATTAACATTTTTTGATGATTATTTTATGTAGATTTTATAACATAATAATGTGTTTTGTATGCTCATTGAAAGCTTTGTGGATCATTTTAACTCACATATAGTGATAGTGATTGTTTGAGATAATGTCGGTTAAGTGTACTTTTAAGAGCCGTAATACTAAAGTCAGTCTCCATCTAAAATGCAGCAGCAACACCAACACTTTTAAAACTCTCATATGTGCTGAGTAAAGTCAAACCACTCTGTCACATCACAGATATAAAGCTTGATTTAAGTCAGAATTCAGTTTTAAAACTCTGTAGCCTTAGCAAAGCTCTTTAATACAAATATGCATTTTTACACTTTCAATATTTATGCTTAACGAGTCGTATTTCTTCCTTAGGACATCCGGTCCTACTTTACACACTTCTGGTGTGTACTTACATGGTAACTAAATGTATAAGTATTATTGCATAGTATCTAAAGCTGTAATGTTTGTAAACAATTTGTCAGGATTTACCATGCGATTGCACTGATGTTACACATCAGCGGTCAGTAAGTTATGTTTTACATATAAACTGTGGTTAGTGTCTGGAATGTTATTAAGTGGACACAACATTTCCTGAGGAGTTACCATGTAAGTGCACTGCTATTACACCAACTAAACCTACCCTACACTTATACATGTTGTTGTTACAAAATGTAGTTACATAATTACTGGTCCCTTTGAGTCGGTCACTTCGACGTCACGTCGGTGACCGATGAATAGGAATCTCGCTTCGAGATGCCAAAACAACCCTACGTGTACAAACACGCCAATGAATTTCATTCACAGAAAGCGGTCAGGTGGCTCATCTGGGTCTGGGTCATGCAATGTCCACTATGGTGGTCCAGCAGTGGCATCTGTGGTTGTGTCTTGCTGACATGCGTGACGCAGACAAGATTAGGTTATTGAATGCTCCCGTGTCACAGATCGTCCTCTTCGGTGACGCAGTCTCATTTCAGGCAGCATTTAGAGCTTGTGGATGACGGACCAATGGACTTCTGGGCCCACTACTGCCAGAAAGGTAACTTGCACGCAGACATCCATGCAGGCCTCCCTCAGAGATGCTCCCCCTCGCTGCCCCACCTCCAGCACCAGCGTACTTTCATGTTTCAATCCTTATGCGACACAGGCCCTTCATGAGGTTTGCATTCGAAGGAGAAGCATATCAGTATCGTGTCTTGCCCTTTGGGCTCTTCTTGTCGCCCTGTGTGTTCACAAAAGTGGCCGATGCAGCTCTGAATCCTCTGAAGGAGAAAGGGGTTCATATACTCAACTACCTAGATGACTGGCTAATACAAGCACAGTCCAGGGCTCAGTTGTGCGAACACAGGGACCTGGTATTAAGACACCTCAGCCTGTTGGGTCTTCGGGTCAACTGGGAGAAGAGCAAACTCTGTCCGGTGCAGAGGATCTCTTTTCTCGGGATGGAATTGGACTCGGTCGCCCAAACAGCGTACCTCACAGAAGAGTGTGCTCAGTCTCTGCTGACTTGCTTTGAATACGTTCAAGAACAAGAATGCGGTTACACTGAAACTATTTCAGAGGCTCCTGGGGCATAAGGCAGCGGCTTCAGCTGTAATTCCGCTGGGGCTGATCCGTATGAGACCGCTTCAGCATTGGCTCCACGATCAAGTCCCGAGGTGGGTGTGGAAGAGAGCCTTCTCCCCGTGGTCAGACCTAAAGTTTCTCCTACAGGGCTATCACTTTTTGGTTCGCACAGACAACACTTCGACCGTTGCCTACATCAACCATCAAGGTGGTCTACGCTCCCGTTGGATGTCGCAGCTCACCCGCCACCTCCTTCTATAGAGTCAGAAGCTTCGCGCCATTCATATTCCAGGTGTTTACAACCGGACAGCCAACGAGCTGTCTCGAGCCCAAGTGCTCCCTGGAGAATGGAGACTCCATCCCCTGACGGTCCAGTTGATATGGGAGAAGTTCGGTGCTGCACAGGTAGACCTGTTTGCCTCTCAATAAACCTCTCATTGCCAGTTGTTTTATGCTCTGACCAAGGGAACCTTAGGCAAAGACGCCCTGGCAAATATGTGTTCCCCCCAGTGAGCTCTCTAGCACAGTTCCTGTACAAGGTTAGGGAAGACGAGGAGTAGGTTCTGCTGGTAGCCCCTTATTGGCCCACCAGGACTTGGTTTCCCGAACTGATGCTCCTTGTGACAGCCCCTCCTTGGCCGATTCCTCTGAGGAAGGATCTACTGACTCAGATACCGGGCACCCTATGGCACCCAAGCCCAGATTTGTGGAAACTCCACGTCTGGACCCTGAACGGGATGAGGAGGTTCTAAGTGGCCTACCTCAAGGGGTAGTTGACACTTTTTTCTTCTGCGAGAGCGCCTTCTACAAAAGCGGTCTACGCTTTGAAATGGAACCTGTTCGGCGAGTGGTGCTCTTCTCGAAGAGAAGACCCTCGAACATGCCCGATTGGATCTGTGCTTCTCTTTCTGCAACAAGTGTTGGAGCAAAGGCTGTCTCCCTCCACTCTTAAAGTCTATGTGGCTGTTATCGCTGCAAACCACGACAATGTAAATGACAGGTCTCTGGGTAAGCATGATCTAATCATCAGGTTCCTC
>JAUCMT010000160.1:1767602-1790600 GCA_032357475.1 Enteromius thamalakanensis | reverse complement strand
CAGCTCTTTGTCTGCTTTGGAGGTCAGCAGAAAGGGGATGCTGTCTCCAAACAAAGGCTGGCCCATTGGGTGGTGGAAGCCATCTCCCTGTCCTACTTATACCAGGAAGAGCCGTGCCCCTGTGATCTGAGGGCTCACTCCACAAGGAGTGTTGCCTCCACCTCTGCGTTGGTGCACGGTGCCTCATTAGCATATATCCGTAGAGCTGCTGGCTGGGCGACACCTAACACCTTCGCCAGGTTCTATGACCTCCACAAAGAGGCTGTGTCTTTCTGTGTCTTAAACCAGACAAGCAGGTAGCGAGAAGACCAGCTGGTGTTGGCTGGCTGCTGTGCCCTTATAGGTTCCTCGATGCCAAGACGAACCTCTTACTCCTGCCCCGCAGTCGGACTTAGAGCAGATTTAGTCCCGACTGTGCTCCTCTGGACTTCCTTCACCAGAGGTTGTGGCTTCAAAATTCTTCCACAGTCAGCCAGAAGGCTGTGTTTTCCCTCAATTATATCCATATCTTATCGATATAGTGTATTCCTTGAAAAATTTCCATGTTAGAAATTTTTTCATGTTTCTGCCCCCCCAACCCATGCTTCAACTTTTTTCAAAACATAGAAGTTGGCATCCCAACAGGGCCCAGGGGGGCCCTCAGGGCGTTGGGTAGGTTACGTGCAGACTCTCCTGTTGATACGCTTGCCGCCTGTCACCACCGGTGTCTCAGCGTAACGCAGCATCAGGTTCGTGGCCTGTTCCATGGGTGTTCCCATATATAACGAAGTGATTCGACTGAAAGGGTAATGTCTAGGTTACGAATGTAACCCATGTTCCCTAAAGGAGGGAATGGAGACTTTATATCTCTCTGCCACGAACCTGGGTCTCACTGACGCCGACTTGGCTCCTCAGCGAAATGCTGTGATGAGATGCACCTGGCTGTGATTATTGCACGGCAATTTTTATTAGCTTTTTCCAAATGACTCGAAGACCATCGGTCTCTCATGCGAGATTTTATATGTTCCCCTTCAGGGAACCTAGACGTTTTTTAGTGATCAGAAACATGCTCCACGGATGAATCCTGATGACATTTAATCAAGTCTCTTCAAGCTGTTCACCAACATCAGAAAATATAGAACATGTTTTCAGATGTTCAACTGCACTGACATTCTCTGGTAAAACAAGCTCCCTGAATACTGATGGTGGTTATTTTTTCTTGAATTCATGAAAAGAAGCAGCAAACAGCACATATCAGGTATTTACAGGGTTCACTTGTTCACTTGTTTTCAGGATTGACTCAAAGTCTGTTCACATCTCTGTAGTTAGACCAGTGTGCTCAATAATGTGTCTTTGACCTTTATTTTGTATATTTTCATTATACTGTGTTGTAAATAAAAAAAAATCATTTACATTTTTTTTCCAATCTACTCCCATTCTTTCTAACCTGCCTTACCTGTCAGTGTCACTAATGGGCCATTAGGGGAGGGTTCTTTGTTTTTTCACATGAGAATCACTGAATATTAAGGATCATTCTCACACCCTTGGATACTGGCTTTCAGTCACAAAGCATGTCTTTTAAAATTTAAAACACTATATTGTTTCCTGTAAATAAGTAATTGAAGTGATTTTCACATCATTCTGAAGTAAATATTCTATCCTAATACACTGGTTACTCTAAATGCTTATTCAGGACTATTCACTATGAGTTGTATGGCCTTATTTTAGCTTAAATTTACATTTACATTTATTCATTTAGCAGACGCTTTTATCCAAAGCGACTTACAGGTGGGGAAAAGGAAGTTCTCATAATACCGTATAACAGGCAATGTTCAGATAAGTGCAGGCTAGAAAGGGAAAGAAAGAGTAGGGTTAAGATTTTTTATTATTATTTATTTTTATTTTTTTTTATGATGTCAAATAGTGTTGAAAGGGATGGGTTTTCAGTCGTTTGAAAGTTGTAAGGGAGTTGGCATTTCGAATAGTGATGGGAAGATCATTCCACCACAGCCACGAACACTTTATAGAACCAATACACAATGTTAAGTAGAGCTGAGACTTATACAAACAGGGAGCTGCTAATTACAGTCATTATCTATCCTGTTCTACCTAGTTTTCCCCAAAATTTATTAACCATGTAACCAGTAATCATTACTGAGCACATCTGTGACATTAATCAGCTGGAGTGCTCCAATGTTTCATACACATACTCAATTTCCCATCATACATCACTCACTCACACCTGGAGCAGGAATACAGAAGGACCACATAATTGTATATGGTTTCATTTGTTTGTTTGGCAGAATTTGATTTGTCCAGTCTTGATTTGTCAGTTGTTAAGTGTGTAGTGGACTCGAGCATTAGGTTTGTGCTTCTCTCTGACTGAAAAAGACAAGCTACATTCCTGAATGAAATGCATGCAAAAGTGGAAAATCATGTCTATTCTCCTTGAATAAGCAAGAAAGTGATGGGACTCCGGATGAGTGCAACACAACTCCTCATGTGTGAACCCCACCTGAGAAATACACTGCACGTGGTTGAGGGAGTGAAAGAGAAGCCAAAATCCTCTGCTTATTCTCCACAGCCTCAAACTCAACATTGGGTTTCAAGGACTCTAGCTTTTGTGGCACCTCAGTCAGCACCCATAGAACTGAACCTATGGGAGATGAAAGAGTTTTTTTTTCCTCAAGAAGCACTTTCATTTTAAGTGTGAGCAGTTCAATGAACTGCAGCACTTAACACACTTACTATGCTCATTATCTACCATCTTAGTCACTTAAGTATGCAGGTGTGTGTGTGGTGTGTTCAAGGATAGATAATGACTGTAATTAGAAGCTCCCTGCTAGTATAAGTCTCAGCTCTACTTAACATTTTGCATTGGTTCTATAAAGTGTGTGTGCATTGGATGGGTCTGTTCTTCACTACTGTCGTGACGTGACTGTTCGTATCTTAAATACAAAGTCAAAGTCCAAATCACCATGTAAAAAGAAACATGGTAAATAAGACACAAATATACCTGGAAACTCTATTTCAATAATAAATACAAATAAAGAAAGGAAAACTCCAGATGTCACATCATTTTATGCGATTTTAGTGAACATGAAATTACAATGCTGTCTTGTAAAGAAAAAAATGTTAATCTAAATCATTCATTAACTCACTCAATCACCCACTCACTCACGCACTCTCTGGTGCTAGAATCAATAGGAGTTCCCTTTTAGTTGGTCACTTCGGCGTCACGTCGGTGACCGACGAATAGGAATCTCGCTTCGAGATGCCAAAACAACTCTGCGTTTACAAACACGGCAATGAATTTCATTGGCATACGCTGATTAGGATCAGCTGAACCCAATCGCGGCACAAGTATAAGTAGGTCAGCAGATCTAACATTCATTAGCTTTTCACTTCAGAGCCGTCCAGACTGCAGTCCATGCAAACGTTCTGGAAGCCATTTCTACTCTGCAAAACGACGGAGAAAGGCTGGTGTGAGGGCGTTGGAGCGACGGTGGTTCCAGTCGAGTGGCGGTAACAATTTTATTGCACTATCTGCATTGTTTACCAAATGAACAAACGGTGCCGAATGTTTCTTTTGGGGCTCCCCCTGATGACCAGATGTCTGTCATGCATCGGGAGGAGAGTACGGCTAGGGAGATGAAGCATCTGGGTGTAGCTCATGCCAGTGCGCAGGGGCCTACTCCAGTGCCATTCTTCCCGGATGTGGATGATGAGCTAACTCAATCGTGGAAGGCACCTTTCACTGCCAGGAAGTGGTTGAGTGGCTCATCCTCCTTCACCACCCTTAACGGTGGCACAGCCCAGGGCTACCCAGGGATCCCCCACATTAAGAGGTCTGTTGCGATGCAACTGTGTCCGCAGGCTTCTACTTCCTGGCAGGGTAACCCATCGCTCCCCCCCGGAGGCTAGTGGTTGTCTGCGAGCAGATGAAGAAATCTCCATCCGGCCCTCCTCCGGAGAAGAGAGTGATGTTACCACAAATATTCGTCGGCCCTGGTTGATGATGGCTACAAGGCTTGTGGCGACGCTGCTTCTTCCGTACACGCCATGGCGTTGTTGCAGGTCCATCAGGCCAAGGCACTGAAGGCACTGCACAAGGGTGGGCACGACCCGTAAGTTCTCGCAGAGCTTCGTGCCGCGACGGACCTCGCCTTTTCGAACGACGAAGGTTACGGCGTGTTCCCTGGGTCGTGCGATGTCCACTATGGTGGTCCAGAAGTGCCATCTTTGGTTGTGTCTTGCTGACATGCGTGATGCAGACAAGATTAGGTTCTTGAATGCTTCCGTGTCGCCGAACGGCCTCTTCGGCGACGCAGTGGAGACATTTGCAAAGCAGTTCTCCGCAGCCCAGAAGCAGACTGAGGCGATCTGTCACATCTTGCCGCGGCGTCCAGCTGTTGCCTCCACCTAGACTCCGCAGGCACCGCCTCAGCCTGCCCGTGGCCGAGGGTACCCCCCGGCAGCCGCCCTCAGCTCCTCCGCAGCCCCAGCAGCAGCAGTCCTGTCGGTCACGTCGAGGAGCCGGCCGTGGGGGTCCCGCCCAGCCTGTCCAACCGCCTACAGGTCTTGGTGGCAAGAGGAAGTGCGAGCGGCCCTAGCACAGGCAGCCCAGGATGAAAGGAGTTGCTCTCCAGGAGGTGGTAACACCACTCTCTCCTCTGGAGGAGGGCCGGATGGATATTTCTTCATCTGCTCGCAGACAGCCGCTAGCTTCCGGGCTAGTGGTACCCAAAAACTCGACAAAAGAGCAATTTTCTTCCCCTGAGGGGATGAGGCATTGTGGACAGGCCTGTAAAAAGAGCTTTGTTACACACTCACTCTCCTCTCATTTCAGGCAGCAGTCAGAGCTTGTGGAGGACGAACCAACGGACTTCCGGGCCAACTACTGCCGGAACGCAGGTAACTTGCACGGACACACCCATGCAGGCATCCCTCTGAACCGGCTCAGAGACCCCCGGACTGGACCCCTGCGTTCCCGCTCACTGCCCCACCTCCAGCACCCTGGTGGTTGCGATGGTGCCTCTTGTTCGGTTCCTAGATGCCTGGATAGGGCTCAGACCATCACAATGGCTCATCAACACCATCCGGCTCGATTATGTGATTCAGTTCGCCCGGCGGCTGCCCAGGTACAGGGGTATTCGCTTCACTATGGTGAATGCTGCAACTGCCCCTGTCCTGCGTGTGGAGATTGCTACTCTTCTGAGGAAGCAAGCAATAGAGCCGGTCCCTCCAACCGATATGAGAACAGGGTTTTACAGTCCGTATTTCATAGTGCCCAAGAAAGGTGGTGGGTTACGACCGATCCTGGATCTGCGCATTATTATGATCTAAACCTTCTAGCACAGATCCTGTGCAAGCTCAGGGAAGACGAGGAGCAGGTCCTGCCTCTAACAGAGCTGAAGAGCCGGAGTACGACCTTTTCGGTCGGCTTGATAAATATTCTCCAGTATTCCTTATCAGTAGACACTGTGAGTCCTCCGATCCCCTCGGCAGTCAGATGTTGTCGAGCATCTGACGCTAGGCCCTCAAGGCGATGCATCCTTGAGTTCCGTTAGAGGGCTGGGAGCCCCTGAGTGTTACCAAGAGGATCTCGGGTGGTAGAGGTAAGATTACCTTCCCCAATTGAGGGTTTTCAATTTCCTCCTATATTCCATATGCATTGTTCTAGTTCTGTTTTATTTTGAAGAGAACAGATTCCGCACGTCCCCCTGGGACGTCCCAGTGTCCAGTTACTTATAGTGCGGTACTGGTCCATGTGCGGAGTCTACCTTCCTACAGACCAAACTCAGGGGGTTGGTGACTCTTACATGGGGCTGGAAGGGACAGTCTCTATGGCGCTTTGGTAGGGATCCCTATTCGTCGGTCACCGACATGATGTCACAGTGACCGACTGAAAGGGATCGGTCATGTCCCGTCGCCATAGGGGCTGTACCGCCGGCTCGGCTCCTCAGCGAAAACCTAATGAACGCTAGATCTGCTTACCTACTAATACTCGCGCCACGATTGGGTTCAGCTGATCCTAATCAGCGTATGCCAATGAGTTGTTTTGGCATCTTGAAGCGAGATTCCTATTCGTCGGTCACCGAATCTCTGCTGATGTAGAATAATGCATTAATATATGCTTGATTACTAATAAATGGCTAATATTTGAGTAATATGCATGCTAATAAGCAACCAGTACTAAAATAAAGTTTTACCAAACTAAAATTTAAATATTCTAAATTATATTTTAAATTACTTTTTGTTTTACTTTAGCTTAACTCTTGTGATAAAAAAGTGGACTTTAGCATACTTTTAAAAAAAGAGTACTTATATGGAAATAATATACATTAAAAAAGTATACTTAAGGATGAACTGAATGTAATTAAATAAATATTACACAACTGAAATGTATACTAAATGTATACTACTGTAGAGTGCTTGTTTTGACGTAATTATGAGTACATATTTATATGTAAATTCATAATCACTTCTGTTGTTGGTAAAACCTTATTTATAAGGTGTCCTTGTTACAGGTTACATGTAACAATGAATAATCAATAGTTGAATGCAAGTAACCCTAAACAAAACCCAAGTTCTAACCATACATGCAGTTAATTAATATTACTAAGTACTTTCTATAGAAACACATGTATTTTATGTATAAATACACTGTAACAAGGACACCTTAAAATAAAGTGTAACCCTGTTGTCTTTGAATTATGTTAAAAGTGTATTTAACTTTAAATGTGATACTGAGTAACACACTGCTGTTGAAATGATAATCAGATACTTCACTATGTGCTTGTTAGTCACATGAGAGTGTACTCCTTTAGGACAACAAAAGATTGTTAAAACCTACAGGTTTTGAGTTGAATTCAAACACGTTTTTTACATTATTACGACATGCACTTTTTAAAAAGGTGTACTTAGGTGGGTTAAAAAAGTATTTTAATAGTCATGAAAGTGTAAGAACAAATAGCTGTTTATTTCACTACACTAGAAAAAATGTTGGGTTAAACGCAACCCAGTGCTGGGCAAACTGTTGACAAACATAGTGATTGTGGTTTTGCTATTGCTGGGTTTCTTCAAATTTGACTTAGATCTGGGTTGTATTTAACCCAGTGTGTTACACAGTTTAAAAAATTAAAGACATGAAATACACTACAAGTGCACATACAATAAGCACACTTCTTTATAATAAGAAACTTGTGTTTTGCGTTGCTCATAATGCCAATGTACATTCAGAGGAAATACCCATTCCTGCATTTAGCGATAAGACAATTGGTTGTTTAACAGGATGGCATGTCTCCTGCTGTCCTCCATTGTTAGGCCAAACAGATTCTAGACTTCTGAGTAAATTAACTAGTAGTTTACTTAAACTTGTCTCTGCACATTAAACATTAAAAATAAAGCATTCTGAAGCAATGCTAAACCTCTTTTGTGTGTGCCAACAGTTCAAGTGAACAAAGGCAACTCCTCCCTCATCGCTGTGTGTGAGCGTGTGTGTTTAAGCAGAAACAGAGACTCTGTGTCTGTCTTTATTGGGCTGGCAGTGGAGTCATTACTTGCTGTGTACAGGCTGTGAGCGTCCATGTGTTACACACTCACACACACACACACCAGCACATGTCTGCGGCCCTCGCAGGACTCCTGAGTGACCCCTGCTGCTCCAGCACAGCCCATGCAATTCAGACGACTGATGAAACGCAGAGGCACGCATGTGAGTGTGTGTGTGAGCGAGAGGGTCACGTGTGTCCTGACACCCCTCTCGCTGTCTCTGAGGGTAGCGAGCGCAGGCAGGGGCCGCACACAGGGGTCCGCTCATACCTTCAACAAAACACCACTCAAAGAAGAAAGGCAGAAAGAGTGCGTGTGAAGGTTTGGGGTGTGTGAATACTAGTGTTGATAGTTCCCACCAGGTAATTGCTCAGCAGGTGAAATACAGAGAGTGGTCAACAGCAGGAACTTCAACTTTGCGTTGTGTGTGTGTGTGTGTGAAGCCATGTAGGCGTTTAGTGCTGTTTGGATGTTTGTTTTCATGCCTATTAAAATAGGTGCCGCTCGAATCCTTCTCTAACTAAACTCGTTCACTCAGACTTGACAACTGCACGTCTCACGAACGCCCGAATCTTTGATTTATTTGACCGTCTGTCTTTGTGGCTCAAATATATGAGCTTTTTATTCGCTTTGTGAGCAGTTATTTTAATGTATTCACACCGAATGTGTTGCGTCCTGCGGTGATGGGAATCGATATTAGATTTAAAGCGCGAACCAGAGTTTCTACTTTTCCCTCCATTTGCAAACTGGTGAAACTCGAGCACAGTTACATTTAAAAGAACTTTATTCATTTAAAAGAAGTTATTCACAGTTGCTCACTCTTGTATCTCTGACACTGCCAGACAAGAAAGTAAAAGTTTTAATTATTAAGTGTCCTTAATTTAAAATAATCATTTGATACAATCATTGTGTGCATATTTATTTTTACATTGTACTTATATTTTTTTTAAATAATGTACCTGTATGTAATTACATCTGTAATTCATTTCTGTAATTATATGTATATGCCACGTTATAAAGTGGGACAAAACATGAAAACATAATGATATAAAATGTTCTTCAAAGCAAAGTTTTTTGCATAAAAGTTTCAATAAAATTAATATATTTTTGATTGAAGTCTCTTATGCTCACCAAGGCTGCATTTATTTGATCTAAAGTAGAATAAAAACAGCAATGTTATGAAATATTATTACAGTTAAATAGTGCTGTCATGATTAATTGCATTTTTTTATATATACAATATACTGTATGCATGTTTATGGTGTGTATTTATTATATAAATACAAACACATGGATATTTATTTGACATTTATATTGAAGGAAATTTTTTTTAATATATTTATATATAGGCTATACAATGCATAAAATAGAATTATAAACATTTAAAAATATATTACTGTAAATGTTTTATAGAACAATTATATATATATATATATATGTATGTGTGTATATTGACACAGCACACATACATATTATTTAGAAGAAAAAAAACAAACAAACATATTTTAAATCTGATTCATTATTTGACAACACTAATTTGAACATATTTTAAATACATTTGAAATATAGTTTTCAGTGTCACATGATGCTTCGGAATTCATTCTAATATGCTGATTTGCTGCTTAATTATAACAAACTATTAAACGTGCAAAATTATCAGAAAGCTTATTATTATTATAAGTGTTCAGATATTCAGCTTTGCCATATTGTAATAATTATTTCACAACATGCTTTTTTTAGTGTATTTTGGATTGCTTAAATACAGCTTTGAGTGTAAGTCAATTCTAAAAAAATTAATGAAAACTTTTGTACCTTTTGGCAGTGTATATTACAAAGAAATATAGAAATAGCGAGGTAAACTGGGAGGTTAGATTGTGGGTTGTCTGTGTTTACTAAGCTTTCGTTGCTAATGTTTTGTAAATGTTATGGTTTTTAATGTGTTAAAGCGGCTGCTAGGATGTTAATCACTGGCCGAAAACTCCTTTTGAGTTGAATCTCTTTCTATCGTTGTTTTGCCTGTTTTATCTCCTGCCAAATGGAAGTGTTAAGGCAGTAATAACACTTACAGTACAGCAGTAATAGCACATATATACAGTACACAGGTTGAGGTGTTTGTTCAAAGCATGAGCTATAAATCAATCCTAAAAGAGATACGTGCCTCAGCAAGTACTTCTGAAAGCTTCCTCTTTAAGTAAAGAGTTTGATTCCTGTCATGAATAGACGAATGCAAGCATGTAAGAGTATCATGGCTTTATCTTGATCCTCACAGGATGTCTCAGATCAGTAAGGCATTATAGAGGTTTCTTAGAAGCGTCTAGGTTAGACTCAAACCCACACGCTTGTCAACACATGACACGACCACACTCCAGGATCGCTTTTAAGCACTTAAGGACTCAGTAATCTTTATGTTTAAGATGGATGATGTGTTTCCGTAATTGGTCATTATGAGCATTTAAGCAATAAGCCTCTCTGCCCATGCAGTATCAGTTTGGCCCTGTAAAGCATGCTCTGTGTAAACCTCTTGCAAATATCTCACTTCTCTCGGTACACGGAGAAGAAGACGTGAAAGAGCATGCTGGGTATATAAACGCCCGTCTGCTCAAAGGCTCAAAGAGCTGATTAGGATCTGCTACAAGAACAGCTTTATGGACCCGTTAAAGTTTTATTACACACACCCCTAAAGTAAAAGCAATAAATATAATACCTCTGCCTCGCTCCGATCCTGCTCTTTGGAGCTCTATAACACATTATGCAATGGAAATTCACTTATAGGGCTTTAGTCTGAATAACTGACCAGTTGCATTTTCTGACAAGATCAAAAACCTGCCGATGCATGTCATCCGATCAAATATTGATTTTGTCCCCACCACTTCTCTCAGTGGGACTTCATGGAAGTATAAGTGCCAGTTTGGTTTGTAAAAAGCCTATAAAATAAAAGTCAGTAAAAGAAAACGAGATTGAGCCATTTATTGAAGCTTTAGACAAAATGGTTTGCAAATTGTTTGCATTTCATGTTTTGTAACAAGTTTCAGGCATTTATGGCTCATATATACTGAAGGAAGATAAATGAATAAACAGCACAGTTACTGAGAGAACCAAACTAAGCTAAATATGCAATTTGGTGCAGTTCCTGATATTAACGTGACTAATCACTAATATTATGTGAATACAAACACATGCATGTATGTATTTAGGAAAAATATTCTACCTTTATATATTAAATTAAATAATATAAATTAATATAAAATACAATAATGTAAATATATACATTTGTACATGCAAATATGTTCAGTATATATACTGCATGTGTGTACTTACATACATCTAAAAAAGTAAACATAGTAGACACACATATGTAATCAAAATGATTAATTATTTAACTGTACTAAATATAAGATTCATAACTGACAATATACATAAAATGATATACATTAATATACACACAGATCAGCTTTCATGCTATATCGCTAATAAAATATGCAAGACAATATTTTTATAATTAAAACTGTGCATTTTCTATTGTTGGGGAAGAATATAATGCAATGCAGTACAGTGATGAACAAATAAACTCAATCTTCAATCAGACGATTTATTATATTTATTTTGATCTCAACATGTTTTAACGATGCATAAATCATCAAGTAAACCTAAGATGCTTTAGTCCAGTACTGTATTTTGATCTTGAAATATTAATAAAAAGGTTAATTGTATGCAATCAATTATACTTACATTTGCATAAAAAAGTGAACGTTTTTGATTGAAACCAGAAGATGAGAAGCAGACTGAAAATCTTTCACTTGCTGAAAAATGAGAATAATAATAATGGCATTTAAATTGTATTACATTTTACAAACAGAATCCATCTTTTTGAACTGTACATCATAATCCAACATGTCTGACTGTTATAACAGAAAGATGATCGTTTCTAACCTTTCTGACAGTTTGTGTGACTGTATAAGGTGAATGTGAAATGGGTTTCTTTTTAAACGTGATGTATGCGCTGACATGCCCCAGAACCTGAGCACTTTCACACAGAGCTGACAGGAGGTCTCCCTTTCTCTTCATCTCTCTCTCCATCTACCTTTCTATCCATCTATCTCTCCCTCTTTCGCAGCATTTAGAATAAAGATCACATGCACTCTTCACTGGTGTTGAGGAATACTAAGTCAGGCAGTCAGATAGATGTCTCGCCAAAAGGGATTTGTCCCTGAGAGCTGAAGGCAGAGAGGAGACTGCCCTGCCATTTGCATTTCTGAATTGCTTAGCTGGTCAAGCATGCGTTATGCTGCGGGCAGAGCCGGCTTTGAAGACTGTCATAGCGGCACACACCCACAGGAGCGGCTCACTGTTGGACTTTACCCAACAAATATGGATTATGTTAAAGGCAGCTGAGAATTGAACAGGATATGCTAATGTGTCCCTGCTGGTGTCTGTGAGTGTGTGTGAATGGGAGGACAGCTACTGTTTGGCAGGTCTATCATTCCATCATTAAAGGCCACATTATTACTTACAACCGTGCTTGCATGACAATCACGTGAGAAAGAGCGGTCCCTTCGCGGTGTCCTTCCGTGCTGCTTTCTACATGCTGCTAAATACAGCTGTTCCAAAGAAGCCGATCAGATAATCTTGGGATTGATCTGGGACATTTTCAGTATCAATGACCTTATATTTGTTTAACAAACTGATTGTATAGCCTTCAGTAGACCTTGAGGTGAGCCGGGATCCTGGTAATGGTAGAGCTCAGCATCCGGCTCAAACCCTGTGTACCTTCCGTTAGGATGTTAGGATAGTGCGAACAAGGCGGAGAAGGAGTGGAGGAGGGATGCTTGAATGAGATACAGAAGGGAAGGAAACGGGCTTATTTGGAGTGGATATGTTAGGACCGGATTGGCTAATGAGATGATAGGATAATGATTGGAATGCGGCACCGGCTGTGTCTGATTAATCGTTCACTCTCCTCCCGAAATGAGTTTGGCAACATCACCTATGGCTTGTCATCTCTGTACAGATGATTTTATTTATGTGTGGATGGAACAATATTCCTACGGATATGCAGTATATTTAAAAAGGGTTGGAAAGATTTGTTCTTCTGGCTTCATTTAATTGATGAAAAATACTATATATATATATAATATAAAATATATAAACTATATATAAATAGTATTACAGTTTAAAAAATATGTTTTATATAATATATAATACATTTTAAAAATAAAGTGTATTCCTGTTATGCAAAGCTGAATTTTAATCAGTTAATGAGACCATGCTACATTTTTTTCAATGTTGCTTTGTTTTAATATTTAATATTTATTTGTATTCATTTCATTAATTAATTAATTTATTTATTATTAATTTATTTATATATATATATATATATTAGAACTCATTCTAATATTTAAAAAATTGTAAGTCCTTTAGGTGGATATAATATTTAGATTTATTTTGAATATTTATTTACTTTATTTATAGAACAAAATATCGTTTAACTTTAACTTCTAGCACAGAGGCTCTGCTGTCCTTCAGTAAAGACATAATTTCACATTCAGCCAATAGTTACTGACACCCTTTCCAAGCCAATGAAGAATTATCATTATCAAAGTGACACAATCAGCAGAGTCAGGACTGGATTTGAGCCCCTGTCCCAGCGGGAGCTGTGTGTGTGTGTAGAAGAGGTGGCCCCTGGCTTAGATGTTGAATTTGCTGGGGGCATTGTTAGCCTTCTCCACCCCTCACCCTGGATTTGGGCTAGCCTCCAGCATGTGTGGGTCCCCCACCTTTCATACTACAAACACACACACACACACACACACACACACGCATACTCACACACAACCTTGGAAGGACAGGAGCTATTTGCCCCCAGGCAGTCAGCTAGTTTGGATGGACTCAGATGAGGCACATTAAAGGGCCAGTGATAAATTCGGTTTGTGAATTCAGAACAGAAATGCTTTTGTATGTAATTAATTCCAGTGCAGCCTCAGGCCCTTAACTGCTTGATGTGTGGGCCTGCTACAATCAACACCTCAGCTGAAGATTAAACAACCCTGTCACAGAACAAACTACAGCACTAACGATCATCTACAGTTAAATAACAGGCCCAACTACCGTACATCACGACTAGTGCTAGGTCTGCATTATTATGTAATTAATTCATATTATTAAATGACTTTTTCTTTAAAGAAGTAAAATAAGGAATTAGTCTTGCATTAGTCTTTTACTTTAGCTGTTATTTACAGCTACATCTAATCACATTATAGATTATAAAACAATAAAACAACACCAACATTTGATTTATCGTATATTTTTATTATCTAATGTTACAATATATGGTTTTAATGGAACTGTTCCTTAAATATCTTAGCATAATTTATTATTTTGCAAAGCATTATGGGAACAATAAATCCTCATCAACCTTTTTCTGATATTGTTTTCCAGACAGGCTTTGCACAAGGCTGCTATTTCTTTTATTTTTTTTGTCTAAACATAAAGACTTCTACAGTCTACAGTAAGTTACTGGAAACCAGCTGCCTGCCCTACTGCAATTTCTGCAGATCTTAATGTATAATTTAACTATAACAAGAGCACCTTAAAATAAAGGTTAACTAAACACTCTTCAATATATATATTATGTTCTAAAGAAAGCATATTGATGAAATATGATGAAATATGCCCTTAAAGGGTTACTTCATAAAATACTGACTAAAGTTGTTATTTTTATTGTCTTTCCATACAAAAAAGTATTGTCATTGCTTCATAAAATTCAGATTGAACCACTGAAGGCAGATGGAGCATTCTGGTGATGTCTTTCATACTTTTCTGCATCTTGATTGTTTGGCAGTCAACGGGACAGCCTACTGGTTTTCATCCAAAATATCTTAAATTGTGTTCTGAGGACCAACAAAGCATTTACGGGTTTGGAACAACATGGTGGTAAGTGATTACAATTTTCATTTTAAAATAATCCCTCTGACGCCAGATTTCCAGTCCAATGTCAGTCGGATGAGAGTCCTCTCTGTCTTCCTAACACAACAAAATGGGAGGCAATTTAAACAGGCTGCATGTCTTAGTAGTATAATTACCATTAATGCAGCTCATTAAATGAAATATATCCGAAATTAAGAGCGTCTCTCTCCACAGCAATCAATCTCAATTTCACCTCAGAGAGCAGAGCGAGAGTGGCAGAGATGAGGGCCGGACTAGCGCGGGGCGGCGCTCTCCACTCCACCGCTCTGTGTGTCATTACGCTGTCACACCATCAAATCACATGATTACACCCACAGAGCCTGCCGCAGCGCTGCGCTGCAGTCCCCTGATGATGACACGCGCAGGCAGCGGTCTCTTGATGATGACACGCGCGGGCGGTGTGATGAAAGGCTGCAAGGTGGCCTTGGCGCAAAGGCCAAGGAGTCGCCATCACTCAGTCCAGTGCAGACGAGCTGATCTCAGATCAGATTCACTCAGATGCCGCTTGCTGCGACCGTCTTGTGGTCTTGAAGCACCTCAAACACAAACAGATCCGTAGAAGAGCTTGAGCAAAGCAAGTGTTTTTCCTACTTACGGTTGTAGAGTTACTCTTTATGTTAAAGTGTCCTTGTTACAGTATAAATATACGTTAAAGTACTGATGGATATGACTTAACTACCTGTACTTACCATAGAGTTAGAGTTAGGGTTACTTACTGTTATTAGTAAGTATATGTTACAAGAACACCTTACAATAAAGTGTTACCCTTTGTATTTACCTTAAATGAGCAGCACTTTCTTAGGCAAGTACACATTTAGTACAAATAGGTGCATGTACTGCACTATATATGGTGTTGTTGTGGCAAAAAAGTGTCGCAAAACAAACAGAAGTTGATCCACTGATGTCACATGGACTGTTTTACTGATGTTTTTACTATTTTTCTGGATCTGGGATCATTTCAGTTGTGTTGCTGTCTATGGAGGGACAGACAGCTCTCTGATATCATCAAAAATATCTTCATTTGTGTTGAGTAATTAATGACAGAATTTAAATTTTTGCTTGAACTACGGTTAAGAGTTGCGATATAGCCAGGAGTGTAATAATACACATACAGTAAATACAGAAAAAAGTACAGTTGCCATTAGACTATATGCAAGTAAAAGCACAAACTACAACAAATGTCAAACATTAAAGATGCTTGATACCATTTGAAACCACGATCTGTAACCGTCTGTACTCACAGTTTGTAATTATGTAGATCTAACAGACTGCTACTGTTACACATTTGTAAAGAAATGTAAACACAGATACTTATGTAACCAAAAGAGTATTGCAGACTTTTTATTAAGTGTACTTTATGTGTCTATACTGCAACCCATTAGTACACAGATTAAATACAAACTGTAATTACAGGCTGTTTCATAACTTAGTTACATGATAAGTGCATTTTATTTCATGTATGTACAATGGCTTCTGCTAAGTACCTCATTAGGTAATTACTCTGTATCATGACACCTTAAAATAAAGTTTGACCCTACATAGATTCAGGGTTAGTACCTAGTTGTTATACAGTTAGTGCAGTTATGTACTAGTATCTATCTACAGGAACAGGAACTTGATACACAGACACACACACACACACACACATATATGTATATATCAGTAACACAATTTTACTTTGTCCTTGTTACACATCTTGCACATACTTACTATTATTACAACAACAAGTTTTGCATAATTACATGCAAATAACCCTAAGCAAACCCTTAACCCTAACGCTAAATATATAGTAAGCGCACACAGTTAACGCATATTACTCAGTACTTAAATATAGAGTTACAGTCTTACAGTCTTACAGTCTTCACTTGGCGGATGATAAAATAGGCCCCAAAGCATAACTAAAAGTCAGAATATCATGTAACATCCTAGCAACTTCATAGCGATGAGCTCATGAGTGCATGTTTTGGATGTTTCTTCAGAAATTGTAAAAAATCTGGCTTTTGATTTCCTGTCCAGAAGTTTACGTGTTGGCTAGCGTTACGGAGCGTACAGGAGTATAGCGTGTTATATATACGAGAGGCAGAAAAAGATATGGTAGTAATTAGATGGATAGAGGGGTACTGAGAGCTCTTAACAGGCCTGTGCACTGCATGGCAGATGTGGAGGACAGTTTGTCGATGGGGCCTTTTATAATGCAAAGGCTTATAATTATCTCGCAGGCCCTCTCTCTTTGCTCTCTTTCTCTCCTCTTTGCTTTGACATATCGCTTTCCTAAATGTCAGGAGGAGTGGTCCAGCACGGCCAACCCCAAACCGCTCCTCTCTCAAGCCGATGATGGCTCAGCTTTAGCCCAGAGATCTCTGCCGGCTCCCCTCCCATCAGGGAATAACCATTCAGGCCTCAGTGAACGTTGACCTGGCTATTGTTGTTTGTGATACTTACTGGTAAACTTTTGCAATCAATACAACATCAGGCAGAAGAGCCCGGGGGAGCGGAGAGCTGAAGCAGTGCACTTAATCTTCCCTCCGGTCGCTGCTCTCTGCTCTGCCGCTAAACTGGGTAGTTGGCCTAGTTGATGCGGTATTATTGCAGCAGAGGTCAGATGAGAGCTGTCTGCCCCAGCTCCTGATGAATGGCTGTTTTTGATAAAGCTCCTCTCCCATCTAACAAGAGACATTTAATAATGATGAACCATAACAGCACACACAAAAAAATCCTTGTAGGCTGCAGCGGTGGAGAAAAAAAAGAGCTTCTAGCCTTTCCTTCTCTCAGCTTTTCTCTTGTTCACTCCGCTTTCCATCTCTCTAGTTCCCTGAACACATAAATGCTATTTTTGTTGCTTACTGTATGCCTTTAGAAAGACCTTGTCCCCTTAAACAAAGGTATCTGCTGGTTAAAGTAAATAAGGCTTTTGATATGGTCATAAATGTTTTAAATTACGCAATGCAAAATGTTACAATGTAACTGAGAAATCGATGCATGGTAGGTCATTTCTTCAGGACACGGCAAATTACTGTTAAATTAATACAGCTGGCTGACATTGTTGGATAGTACTGCAAATAGTTACCATTAAGTCACCATTATAGTGATTAGTGTTTCCGTTGGGACTCGGTGCTTGGACCTTGTTTGTATTTCTTATTTACAAGTTCAAACTTTTAAAATAAAAATAAATAAATAAAATAGGCATGAATGCTAGCATACAGTATTAAGGGCAGCATTGACCACAGTAACTAAATCAGCAATAAAAAAGCAACATTAAATAATTATTAAAGATTATGCATCCTAAAATAATGATAAATTATTTATGGCGCAGGTCACTCTGAGAATGAAGTGCTATAGTATTGTGGTCGAAAATAAATAAAATACAAAAATAAGCCAACTAATAATAGCTGTATTGTGTTTATATAGATTTTTTTTCTGCTATATATATAAATGTTGGTGTAGATTTATTTTGTTAATTTCTGTTCTACTGGAAACAAAAAACAGGTTTCCAAACCTCCTTTCTCATTCCTGTCCCACACTTAAATATCAGCAAAGTGTTGCATTTAGTAGTAAATCAACCTATTTGTTTCTGATTAAATAAAATGAAGCCTGAAGTAGAGATGTTGTCAGCACTACAAGAGACTCTTATCGGTCATCAGAATACACTTAAGTGTTTATGTATCCAACTGTACCCCAAAATGCACCGTTCAAATGGTATACTAAAGACTGTTCAGTATTATAGACCTATGAAGGCCCTCTTAAATCAGCTTTTAGCCTGAACCAGTCAGCCGCCCGCTTTATATTTAGCATGTGCACTCGACCCTCATCTGTGAGCAATAAAAACAAATATTCACATTTCACTGAGAGAGAGAGCTAAATGGTCAGATTATGCCTTCATGATGAGCATCAAAACAGGCGCTCTGTCTTCACACGCTCTGAATCTCTAACTGAAGGCGTTTTAAAGCACATGCAATCTCTGAGCTAAGATGAGCAAAGACACCCTTGATTTACCATACATCACTCTGATGAGCAATCAAATCAGTGTTTACTTAGCTTAAGAGCCTCTCAGTAAAAACTCTCTCCTGTTATGAAAGAGTTACTCTGAAATTAAATGGCATTCTTCCTGGAGATGAGGAGCAGAGAGAGATGACAGGTTTGACGCGTACCATGCCTGCGGTGACAGGAATAACAAATTAATTGGGACAATAACACATCGTCTCCAAAAGGTGAAGTAAACACAGAACACTGTATATTTTTCAAGATCAGTAAAATCTCAATTGGATCTAAAAATAAAAGCGAGACATTGAGCAGTTTTAATGCATTTTGACATGTCCGTATTATTCTGTCACAGCAGTATAAATGAATCATAACTTCGCTCTGCATCAACGAATTACCCGCATTTGGAGAAAATACATTGTGCGGCAGTCTGTGAATTATGAAGCAAGATCAAAATAAATGCGTAATGACTCCGGAGAAGCTTGGAATAATTTATTGACATAAGACACTTCTCGGAAGAAGAAGAAAAATGAATGGCTCTTCTGTATTCTCGGCTTTCTGAATGTCTGCAAACGTCAGACTAAGGCCCCTCTTGATCACTGAGGCTCGGAGAATGAAGCTTCCCTAAACATTGCTGAATTTAATCTCATGTATTGATCACACACATGTCAAAATGTTCAGAGCCGGAGATAAGAAGGCTTTCACCCATCTGAAGAGCAGCATTTAAAAGAGAAAGCCTTTCTTTACTTTGTCAAGCTGAAGATTGTTTAAGAGACGTCATAAGATACAAGTGAACATTATGGATTTGTCTAAATACGCACATCGACGCATTTCAGAATTGTTAACTGATTGTACGCTTAATGATCAAATTGCACTTTTTATGGGATCAATGAATGCATACACATGTTATCACCTGGCATGCATGCATGTAAAATGTTTGTATAACTTTATTTTATTTATGTAGAGTATTAAATGCAGCATTTTCTGTTTGCTTTACTTAAAATTGCTTTAATGAATTTAATGCTAAATATCAAATATATAATCCTTTTCTGCTCATCATATATTTGTAAGAAGTCTCTGAAACTCTTAAGGTAACTTCTCTGGGATATTTTACACTATTGACTCAAATGTAAATAGTATTCACCAAAACAAAAGGCAGCACAAAAGAGGTGTGCTCATATTTATCTGATCACAATATTTGTAACCTCTCGCTAACAGATTAATGGCATGTAATTGGCCTGGCCAGACGTATTTGTCATGAGAAGCAGATAACATCTGTTCTTCATTAATTACTGTAGATTCACACCCAGCCCTCCATTAAGAGAACAGCATCCTCCCACAGCTCAGTCTGTGTCCAACATAAATTCAGTTCATTCCGGTGACTGCATACATGACAGCTTATAGATAGTGCCATCGTGCTAATGCAAGTTTGAGCACGGTGTGAATGAGCCAGCGCAGAAGAGTTTAGAGGAAGTGATGTCATTTCATCTAAACCAACCGCTTTCATTCAAGTCCAAAATATTTAGCATAAAACAGTAACGCACTGTATTTTAAGCCGACCTTGTTACACGTTACATGTTCCCATTATAATAACAATAAATTATGCATAATTAATATTATTAATTATAATAAATGTTATATCAGGTGGAAATCCCTTCCTTTAGGTTACATTATAAACAATGATTTTCCAACGTAAATAATAATTTTAATGTAGATTAATTTAGTATTGTTCAATATTTACTTCAATAGTACTTCGATATTTCACATTTAATTAAATACGTTGCTTGCTGTTTCTTTCTTTCTTTTATAATTACTTCTGCTATTTTACAGGGTTTTTTGAACCAAAAAATAAATAAATAAATAAAAAACATCAACCATATTTTATATATTTAGACACTTGTCAAGATATCATTTCATTAACTGGTAAAAAAAAAAATACTCAAAAATTATTCTAAAATAATATAACAAACTATATCAAATAAAAATAAAAAGCTCTATAAAAACTATAATAGTCTTAATACTGTTTACTTTCAGTTTCTGCAAATAGTTGCAAAAATGAATGAATTTATACGTTTGGTTTACAACATCAGCTTTACAGTCTGAAAGCATAAAGGGTTTAGCTGTTATTATTCCAAAAAGCATATAAGGATGTACATTTAAAATCCACCAGATTTCATCAGATCTTTATTATGTATTATGAATAAACTAATAATATAGGATGTAAAGTAAGTTGGATAGGTATTTTATCCATATTTTGGATATATTTGGATCCAGTCCAAGTCTGTTAATAACTTTATGCTATACTGTTAATTATCAGTGCAATTGTCCTTTGTCACAGTCTTGCTATTAAAAAAAAAAAAGGTCAGCAAGAAGCGAGTAAATGAAAAGAATATATGAATCTCTTATAGGTGATGACCAGAGAAGTCAGCAGCGCTCAGGTGAAGCCTTTGTTATCTCTCATTGCTTCTTTCCTGCTCTGCAAATATGGCTGTAATATTATTCACCCCGACGGCCTCGAGAGAATCAGCCCAGTTTGAATATTTAACACATGCTATTGTTCTCATTCACCCCATATCAAACTAGTCCTTAACCAGGCCGCCACACACACACACACACACACGCATCCGCTGCTCTTTAGCACTATAGAAGTTAATCCCCAGGCCCGGCGGGCCGCTCTGTTGTTTGGTGCTTGTTTTCAGTGTAGTTCATAAATTATAGATGGGCCATGTTGAGGGCTGTCACTGTTCTGAGGCCTGTCTGCTCTGACAGCTGTATGATATCCACTCAGTGCTGCAGATTGGGAGCTCAGAGTTTCATCAATAAATATCAGGCCCAGCCTTTCCTCCCAGCGCATGTCAGCGGTCAAGGTAATGGCTTTTTATTATGGTGAAGGGCAGCACAGCATGGGGTAGGCTTAAGGTTCGCTCGTCCATCGCTGCACTTCAGACAGGGAGGGAGACGAATGAGTCGAGAAAGTGGGAGAAAGAGAGAGAGAGAGAGAGAGGAACGGGAGAGAATGCCGCTCGGAGGAAAGAGAAAAGGCAAAAGTTTAAAAGGAGGAAGCTTCCACTAAGTGAAGTCTGGGGAAATGTGTGTGTGTGTGTGTGTGGGAGAGAAAGAGAGATCCTGTACTTTCTGCAGTATTATTAAAAAGAGAATACAGGGGGTGACGTTTTGTTGGTGCAGGCAACTATTGCTCTTTTACATATTTTTAAGATGTAAAAATGCAATTTCTTGTGACATATCAGTATTGTGCTTTGGGTATATAAGTGACTTAAGGTGAAGTTAGCAATATATGTGCTACTTTGGGTTGATAGTGTTCTATAAATTCCAAAATGTAACAATTTAATTTCCAGAAGTAGCATTAAGATGTATTTATACTGAAAGAAATTAATATAATGGCTGCAAGTGTAGCTTTTTATTATACACTATGACTTACTTATTGTAAAGTGTTACCAGTATTATTTATTGACACATTTCTTAACTGTATTAACAATAATAATAATAATAATAATAAAGCTTCCAGTAGTGCTTGTAAAATCATGTTTTTTTAAAGGTAAAATATCTGCCAACCACAGCTGCCAGTTAGATTTTTTTGTTTTCCTACAACATCTTTCCAGTGTGTTTACTTAATAATTTCTTGTCTTATTGTGAAAGGTTCATGTTATTCCAAGAACAATCAGTCAATCAAATAATCAATCAATCAATCACTCATTTTCTTAACATCTGTAATAACTTAGAGGAGTTAATTTTCCAATCCCTTCCTTCCAACCAGCTGTCATATACAGTGGGTATGGAAAGTATTCAGTCCCCTTAAATATTTCACTTTTTGTTAACTTTCACCCATTTGCTAAAATCATTTAAGTTTTTTCATATAATCATATTGTTTTTCCTCATTAATGTACACACAGCACCCCATATTGACAGTAAAACAGAATTGTTGACATTTTTGCAGATTTATTAAAAAAGAAAAACTGAAATATCACATGGACTCTATATTCTACGGAAGCGTATTGCATTCACTTGAGGAAAAAATATCTGCTATGTTTTTCTGAATTAGCAACTTAATTATCTCAGAATTACTAGATACATTTTCATGAAAAAATTTTTTTGCTCTGTTTTTCTGAATTAATGACTTAATAATCTCAGAATTACGAGATAAATTTCATGAAAAAAAATGTTTGCTCTGTTTTACTGAATTAACGACTTATCTCATAATTCTCATATAATTAAGTCATTAATTCAGAAAAACAGAGCAGATATTTTTTCCTGAAGTGAATGCAATACACTTCCATAGTATTCAGACCCTTTGCTGTGACATTCATATATTTAACTCAGGTGCTGTCTATTTCTTCTGATCATCCTTAAGATGTTTCTGCACCTTCATTTGAGTCCAGCTGTGTTTGATTATACTGATTGGACTGATTGTTTAGGAAAGCCACACACATGTCTATATAAGACCTTACAGCTCACAATGCATGTCAGAGCAAATGAGAATCATGAGGTCAAAGGAACTGCCTGAAG
>JAUCMT010000160.1:1715333-1729711 GCA_032357475.1 Enteromius thamalakanensis | reverse complement strand
GTCCTTCGACGGATGTCAATGACGTAGCATCCTCGAAATTCTGGCTTCCGAGGATCCTTCCTTGACATTGAGAAACAGGGAAGGAATGTCCAATCTGCATTAAACTTTACATATTTGATAAGAGTCCTTGCCTGAAGTCATACAAAAGCCAAAATTTAGAATTACCCATAGCGCCACCTGTTGAGAACAGCTTATTTTGTGGTTTCTGTAACTCAAGCAAACGATGTTCAATCTGCACCAAACTTGATATATGTGATAAATGTACTGGTCTGAAGACATCCGCATAACAATATTCAGTTATAGACAAGGCGCAGCAGGACGTTTGGCACATATTAATTACTTTTACATATTATTTTTATATTTGCCTCTTTAAATGAATATTGTTCACTGTTGCTGTCTTCCTGAAGCAAAGGAAGGTGGAGCTTGGGTGCGAGGGCCCTCTCATCACTGCTTACAGCTTGAATTACTGTTATTCCTGTGAGATACATAGAGAGTTATGTGTTGTGTTTTCATGAAATTGAAAAGCAAAAGGCTATAAATTATTTTATTAATTATAATTATAATTATTTATTATATAAGCATTAATTTTAAATGTCAATCTTTTTTTTTACATTTCAAATGTCTTTACTGTCAGTTTTTGAGTAAGCCCATAACTTTAAATTTACTGTACAGGTTTTTGCTAGCTGGATTTTTTTAAGAATATTGCACAGGTTATAGGAATATAATTCAGGTTTTATTAAGATAAAACTATTGTAATTTTCTCATTGCCATCTGTGGTGAAAGCTCTAATAATCCATTTTGGTGCTGTGTGTGTATGTGTGTGTGTTGTGGTCGTCCTTGTCAAAGCTTTCACTGACTCTCAGTAATTAGTGCAATCATGACACATCCTAGGAGCTGTTTCTGTGACAGCACTCAACAGAGACAAGTGTCCCTGCAGACAGAGTTCAGCCCCCAAACACACACACACACACACTCATTCTCTCTCTCTCTTTCTCTGCTAATATTAAAGCATCTTTGGACAGCATGCACAATACATCTCATCATCAGTGACCACAAAACACACTCTTCCTCAAACATACACACATTTATGAGTATGTAATACAATGTTATCCATTTATAAATAAAAAACACAATTTTGGTTTTTGGTACATTTTGGTTACAAATGTACTGGGCATTTTTTTAAGAGAATTAATTAATTATTTTGTAAACTCACATAGCAGTATATTTCAGTCCATACATCCATCATGTTCATAAAGCTGCTTCATAATAAATAAATAACATATAACATTGTAATCAATGCCACATCACATTTTAAAGTAGCTTTAAAGGAATACTTCATCCATTTCCTTAAAATGTACCCCCCCCCCCCTCGCTGCAGGAAGTGGATGGATTAGGCCTGATAGTAGTGTATATTGGCCAAAAGCAATGCTTCCAGGTTAAAAACATCTTAATGATGATGATTTGGTTCTTACAAACATAAAGCTTTCCACGTCACAAGACATGAAGTGATGTCCTGGAGTGCTGTGAATTATTGTGATGTTTTTATCATCTGTTTGGACAGAAAATGTGGCTCTGATTTAACTGTATCACGCAGTAATCTTAAACAGATAATTGTCTCCTCAATACAGCAAGTGACTTCTTGTTAGTATATGAAATGTAGTGAACTACTTTTTAAAAGGGCAGCTCTAGTGTAGCCTAACTACTGTAAATTATGAGTTACTTAAAGGCAAGCGTGTGTGTGTGTGTGTGTGTGTGTGCAGGGCAGAGGTGGCGCTGCGTTAGCTTGTGTGTGTAATTAGTGCTGGAGTGCTGCTAATGGCAGGCCGGGACAGACTGCGGCGAATGGCTGTTCTTTTGTGTGAAAAGGCTGCTCCTTCGCTCTCTACTTCTTCTTCTTCTCTCTCTCTGCGCTCTGTCCATCCTCTCGGGATCTCATCATCTTCCCTAACAGTCAGAGTGGGATTTAGTACCCTCTATTCCCTCACCTTCTTCCTTTCCCTCTTCCCCTCTCTCTGTGTGTCTCTTTCTGATGATTCGGAGCTGATTCACTTTTTAAGTTGTGTCTTTTTCTGACACTCATCTGTCCTGTGCTTTCACGAGAAGCTCTGTATATCTGCTGTCAGTTCATTTCTTAGATATATTTCTTTTTGGTTCAGTTATTGAAAACGTTAGAATGGTCAGGACCTTACAGCTGAGCTCTCAACACGACAGACAAATAGAAAGCGACGTTTATATGTTTGACTTTTTTGCTGTTTTAGATGCATCTGAAAATCTATTGTAGGATATGTGCCAAGCAAAAGGTACACTAGAATCATATTAGGTATTCATTAATTGTATTGTTTCTAAGAAATTACAATAATAATAATCTGTGCTAAACTACAAAATAAAGCATCATGTAGCTAACTCACAAAGGCAAATATTTTAAAATATATTGTAAATAATAAATATAATATTAAGTATTAAATAAAAATAAAGATTGGGTAAATAATTCTTAACGTAGATTATTTGCATGAATGTATTTTAATATTACACATTTCAGCAAAGCTTCATTGAAACGGTGTGTATTGTGAAATGCACTTCTAAAATGATAGAAATGATTCAAAATATTTCCCCCCATCATTTACTCAGCACCAGGCCTAATTTCTTGTGTGGAACATAAGAGAAGATATTTTGAAGAGTATTGGTATCCAAACAGTTTTGGTTCCCATTGACTATTATATAAGCATTCTTCAAAATATCTTCCTTTGCATCAAGTAAAGAGTACATATAACACGTGTAAATATATTTTAAATAAAAGGTATTCGGTCATTTGTTTCTTCATGCATTCATTCCTTCATTAATTTTTCTGTTCATTTATGTATTTATTTTACTGACATAACTTTAAAGAAATAATAATAAAATATTTTGTCAAACAACTAAAATGTTTCTGTTCAAGAATTTTTATTGCATTAATTACTTTTATTTATTTGTTTGTTTAAATCCAGACAAAACGGCATCCTATAGGCTACCTAATCCACAGACAAGGGTAGATAGAATTAAATATATTTTTCATTGTGCATTCCAATTAATCTTAATCAAACTGCTGTTGTTGATGTTTTTTATTATTAGGTTAAAAAAAAAAACTTTAAAGATGAGTAAATAAGACATGAAGATGAGTAAATAATGGCAGAAAAGTAATTCTTGGGTCATCCATCGCTTCAAATGAGACTTTCAACCTGTGACTCCTCACAGCCAATGCCAACCAATCAGATTAAACCTTGTGATTTTCATCTCTTGTCATTTTTCTGCCAAGCAAGCATCGGACAAAGCTCTTTCAGATATCACACAATGTCCTGCTGAGAACAGTTTCTCTTTTTTTCCTATTGTTTCTCTTTCCTAACATCTAAGATTCATTTCCCCATTCTCCATCTCTCTCTCTCTCTCTCTGTGTTTCGGCTGCAGAGTCTGGGCTTTGAAAGTACCCAAAGCATCCTGGGTAATTAGCCATTACGTTGCTGTCACAGAGGGTTGTGCAGTCAATACAGAGATAATTTGGGCAATGGTGAATGACAGCGCTGTCCGGGCTACAGGGCCGATCAAGGACAGAGCCAGCTGCACCCGGCATCTGTCAGGCCCATGAATCACACACACACACACACACACACACACGCACACTGTCCCGGCCACAGAAAATGCAAATCTACATCCTCAGCTTTCTTTTGTGCTTTCAGGCCTCTGCTTATTTCAGCTTCTCGATCATCTCCCGTCCTCCTCCTGCTCAATCTCTCCTCCCCTTACGAGCGGAAATGGCTGCTTACGCTCTGTCTCTGAACGGTTAGAGGCTTGTTACTGCCGGTGCCAAATGAATGACATTGGGATAGAGGCCTCTCAGGCCCAAGGAGAGCCCTTAAGTAATGGCAACAGAAGCAGAGAGAGCGAGAGAGGGAGAGATCACAGCATAATGAAAAAGCTATTTATTTCAGTAATAAAGACAAATGTGCCACATTGATTTCAGTTCGGCTAATATGAAATAGAGATGTCGGAGCTTGTTTATTTGTGTGCTTGGAAAGAAAGTGTCGGGTAAGCAAAGTTTATTTTACTGTCCGGACATCAGTGACAAACACTATACCTCATGCCTCGAGATTCTTCTTGCTGGATTTGGGCTTTTAGGTTGGACTCCTTTATTATGTTATACAAAAGAAAGATTTCATTTGTAAAATAAAATATAAGTACCATTGTCAAACTATTAATTGCAATTAATTGCATTCAATATTTTTATTTGGTGCATATAAATACACACACATGCATACAAAAATTAGTTATGTTTATATATTAGATACGTTTATATATCATATAAATTATATATACATGTAAATACAATATGTTTCTTCAACAGAATTAATGCATTGTAATAATATTGTAATTACGCTGCAGTTATGCAATCCTTACCTATGCACTTACATAGCTTTGTTATTATTATAAGGACATGGTAACTGAAGGTAACACTTATTTTAAGCTGTCCATAATACAGAGTACTTCCCTAGTAAATACTTAGTAGTAGCCGTTGTACTTACAGTACATAAACTAACCATGTATATAAGTTATGGGAGAGTTTGTAATTATGTAGATGTAACAGGCTGCTGCTGTTACACATTTGTTACAGGCCTGTTATGAAAATAAATGAGTCTGTTACACAGATACTTATGTATCCAAAAGATTGTCACATGTGTTGCAGACTTTACACAACTTTATTATAAATTCAAGCACACAGACATAAGCTACTTAAAAGATTGTACTTAAGTGTAAGTAGCTGTGTAACAGACTTTGTGCGCAACATGTGTTACATCTACATACAAACTGTAATTACAGGCTGTTCCATAACTTAGTTACATGATAAGTACATTTTATTTAATGTATGTAGAATGGCTATGACTAAGTACCTAATTAGTTAATTACTCTTATGACACCTTATAATAAAGTGTTTCCAAAAATGCAATAAAAATCTGTAGGTTTGGGGGGGTTAGAATATGATTGCATGTGTAACACGTGACTGAGGATCACCTGACCTACAGAAGAACTGATTCATTAGTGCATAATCTCTCCAGTTGAGTCTACAGCACCATTAACCTGTTTATGAGACGAAAAAGGAAATGCAGGACAGTGTTTTCTCCATTGAATCACCACCAATGCCACCAGTGATAATCAAGTAACAAGCATAACGCGCTGATTGTTCCCATTTTCTCCTTTCATTGTCCCAAACATCATGAACTCTGTAATATGTAGGTGTTGTTAGCGGTGAAGCTGACAAGCATGTCCTCCCACTGCATTAGGAAATCCACCGGGATTCATTCCCACCGAGGGAGAGCGATCTGCTCCAAACAGCATTTAAATGATAAGTGTCTCTCCATTACTGCTCTGGGATAAACATTTAAATGGCCTTTAATTAGCGTGTCCTTCCCGCTTGTCGATAGGCTTGTGCTAACCGCTCAGCACCTTAACGAGCCATAATTAAATTGGTTCAAGTCAGAGCTGGCAGCAGTGAGTCTGTCATTTGCAAACAGATAAACAGGGATAGATTTTGAGTTTGACCTCGGCAAAATGATTGTTGGTTCAATATTGGGTATTAGCAGAAACAATGTAATGATTCAGAGTCTTAAAGCCATAATAGGCAAAAGGACAATGATTTAACTGACCGAAATAACTCTTCCTCGTCAGTGAAGGAGTCTTTGTTTCAGAGATCTTGATGGTGCTTAATATAGTGGCATTATATTCAGAAACGGAGGTACATGTCAGATAAACTGATACTGTTAATACATGCTTTAAACAAGCAGTCTAAAAAATACAAATCTGTTGACATTCATTAATCCAAACCTGCACAACTCTTTCTACTGCAGGACCACAAACAAAGAACATACAGTGACAGCTAGAAATAATAGGAAAAACATGTAAAGATAAACGTGCTTTTCCATAAATCTGAAGCCATATAGATTTCATGGTAACACTTTACAATAATGTGTCATTTGTTAACATTAGTTTATTTATTAACATGAACAAATGCAACTATTACACTAATAACCTGGGTTACTGTTAGTTAATTGTTCATTGTTTATTCATGGTAGTTCCCACACTGTGCATTAACTAATGTTAACAAATGCTATTTGTGATTTTAATGATACATTAGTAAATGCTGAAATTAATAGTAACAAAGATTAACAAATACTGCGGAAGTATTGTTCGTTCTTAGTTCATGTTAACTAATGTTGTTAACTAATGTTAAGTTTTCATGAAGGAACCAAGTAAAAATTAGGTTAACAATAAGGTGTCAATGGCATCAATGACAGCAAAGTAAAACCATTTTACACAAGCCAGTTAAGGTTTAAGGTTAAGTTAAGGATGATCTCAAAACCTCACTCGATTTTAGGGACAGGGTTAGGTGCAGGCCATTCGCACAAATTCATATAAATTGGCAATTCATAAAATAGGTAAAAAGTAGCAAAAAAAGTGAGGTTGTACAAATTATCCACTTCGTAAAATATGTATTGCCATAAGACTGGGCTGATCATTCATACTAAAACAATACTGGATGGCACTGCTCATAGGTTCATATTAAGTTTTTGGATTAGTTTTTGTTTTTATATTTCCTGTTTTTAAATAGAATTGTAATAACATTTTTGTAACGTGCATACAAACCTGAGGTTGGTTTAAAGTCATAGTTTTTACTTTTTTTACCGACCCCCAAAAAAATTAGAATTACATAAACTCCAAAAAAGTGCACTGCAGGATGCACTGGTCACAAGTGCCATTTAAACGAACGCTAGTTTTCATATTTTAGGACTGCCGCTATGAATTAGTTCTACTGACCTTTCGCGTGTTGGAATGATACTGTTTTCTAAAGCGCCCTGAGAAAAGGACACACTCATAATGATAACTAATTTAAATAATACTCCATATTAGAATACAACATAGCATTGTATATGGGGTTTATTCTGACTCATTGTGACATTTACGCAGCGCTGGAAGGCCAGAGTTTCATGTGCAGTTAAAGCAAGGTGTCAAGAGCTTAAATGTAAGCACTGTTTAAAAAGACCAAGAGCAATTAGGGGAAAAAAACTTTACAATAGAACTTAATGTCCTTGTTCCTTTGATCTGTGTCGCTAACTGCAGTGAAACTTTCTGTCCTAATTATCCATTTCTGCCAGTCAGTGTCTTTCTGTGTCCCTGTCTCTCTCTCTCGCTCTCATTATAGTCTCTCTTTTCCATTTCTACATTAGCACAGCAGTCTGATATGCACTTAACTGTGTAGACATAGAGAAAGGGGATGAAACAAGAGGAGAACAAAGTGAGGGACAGAGTAACACACAAAAAGAGGAGGTGAGGAAGAGAGATGAATGAAGAAAGTAGTTCATGGAACACAAGGCTAATGACACGGGAAAGAGGTTCTCAGCCCTGAAGGACTTCACTCTTGCCCTGATCTGTTCATCACATTGACTATTTGACCTAAAAAAAAGTTGAGGTATCACTGACAAAGATTTATCTGTTAGATATTTCTGGAAACATAGTTATTGCTTACTGGCCCAAGAGACTGTGGTTGCAAATAATATAACATTAAATAAAATCCCACTTAAGTGTACTTGGAGTACATTTGAATTGCTGTGTTTTTTTACATGTTTAGGTGAAAGAAGTACACTTATTTTGATGTGTTGACTAAACTAAAGGATAACATAGTTTATTATAATTTAATTGTGGCGTAAAGATGGCATATTTTAAATGTGTAAAAAAATATTTTAAATATAATTATATTATAAATACAATTACAATTATAAATTAAAACTAAAAATATATTTTACAAATAAGTTTCAGCTTCATCACTATAACTGTGTAATTATAAGTAAATAAATTGCATACAAGTTTCAATAGAAATGACATTTAAGTATGTTTTAGTTTACCATAAATGTGTAACAGTCAGCTGGAAGTGCCAGCACTTTTCACTGGAGGGCACTCCAGCCCTGACTGTGTTCATTGTTTGTGTGTCTCTGTATTTGGATTATTCTCACACCTTTGCCCCATGTTTGCTGTTGATCAACCCTGCTTGACTGTATTTATACATAAACTCGCTGCATTTGGATCCGCACGCCTCACGTCACCTCCAGCGTGAAAGAATGAACAGCCAAGGAGGATCCAGGAGCTTCTACCAGACCAGCGTCATCAGTCAGGACCCAGCAGTGTTCACGGAGGACGCCAGTCTATGAGGGATCCCGTAGAACAGCTGCTCGAGCTAACGCAGGGTAAATGGACTATCCAAAAGTATATAACAGAATTCTATGAACTGTGTTACCGATTGCCATGGGATGATGTCGTACTTCAAGATTCGTTGGGGTCTCAATGAGCCGGTGAAATCGTGGATGCCTGTCGGAAAGTTTGATTGCTGCCTCCTCGATTTCCTGGAATATGCTCTCGTGCTGGCCGATTCAAAGCTCACAGTAGGCATCGCCAAGGAGGAACACGACGTTCAGTCACTGCCCGATAAATTGGGACTCTCTACAAACACTTCTCCCCCTCCAAAGCCAAAACCTCAGCCAGAGTCAGCATTCAAGATGGCCACCGATTGTGAGACACAGCGCAAGATGGCCGCCACTCTCAAGTCTTTGCACAAGACGGCCGTCATAGAGACTGTCCCCGTGTGTGCTGCACTTCCTGTTATGGCAGTTGCCATTTTAGGTGTGTGGGCCATGCACTGCTCCCCGGAGGTGAACCAGACCTACTATGGCCCGATCCACCAGAACCAGTCTGTGACCTTGATCCGCTATGGCCTGAGCCACCAGAGCCGGTTAGCATGCCTGATTTACTGTGGCCTGATCCACCAGGCCTGATCCTGCCAATGAACTTGATTTGCTGTGGACTGAACCACCAGTCCACCACCTTTGTCAAGTCCAGTTCTGACCACGGAAGATCCACCAGTAGCTGCACAACCCCTGGAGATGTCGACTTCGGTCGTAGATTTTTCAGAGCTTTTTATGTCAGGCCTGTTTTAGAACTCTTGCCCGGAACCAGCCACGGAGGCCTTTGAACTTTTGCCTTGCCCTGAACAGGCCACGGAGGTCTTTGAACTCTCACTCTGCTCTAAATCGGCCATGGAGGCCATTGAATTCACGCCCTTACGCTGAACTCCTATCCAGCCCTGAACCAGGCCCAGGAGCCATCATACTCTCACCCGGATCTGACCTGGCAGCGGGGACCACTCACCCTGAACCAGATACAGGTACAAACTCGGCCATAGAGGCCACCATTAACCTGTCTGTTTACAGATTGGTGGGCTTCTCCGCCATCTGCTCCGCCCTAAAGTGTTCATTGTTTGTATGTTTCTCTGTTGGCTGTTTAGGAATTGTATTATGAAGTGTCTCCCGTTGTTTCCATACCAACCCTTTAATGTCTCCACCCCGCTTGTGTGTTGCCATGTTGTAAGAGTTGAAAAAAATTGGAGCTCTTCGTCCAGGGAGGCTAGACTGAGAGGTTCTCGCATGCTGGCAGATGACATACAATAAATGTGAGCTAAAACACCTCAGGACAGTAAACAGACCCCTCCTAAAGCTGACCCACGTTAACGACCCTCTCCCTTCTCCAATTCACTACCTCCTGCAGTTACAGCTATTCCTCAAGAATCTTCAAGGAAATTCACTAAAACTCAAAGTGTCATATCTTGTGAAGATATTGTTCTTTAAATGTTATATTTAGATTCAAATGAAAGGTCTAAATATGAGTGTTGCAATGGTCTCAATTCCATAGCAGTCACTTATTTTATTATAAGATTAAAACTCTTTAAAAAAAATTAGGCTTAATACCAAAGGGGCGTTTCCTCTTTAGGGCACAAATGAAAGTTTCTGACCAGCTGCAAGAGCACTGCTGGCAGGCCAAAGGCTTGGGTGTTTTACGACTGATCAAGAGATGTTTTGGTCTGGGGTATATAAGGTAAAGAGTAAAGCAGGGCATTACGTTTTTTCTGCACTCAGAAGCCTCGGCGCCTGGAATGAAGGGGTTTCTGGAGCTGAGTCTCCAGGGCTCCTGCATTCTGCTGTGTGTCTCAGTCAGGTATGCATTCTTTTAAATTGGAACTGAATGTAATTCTCATTCCTCAAATTATGTAATTGACTTGTGTATGCATTCTTTTAAATTAGAACTGAATTGATGTAAATTTTGTAATTGGCTGATATAATTTTACCTGACGAATTAATTATCCATTGATTCATTATAGACTGTTGAAATCATTTGTGATTATTAACCTGGGCAGGACGTCGTTATGCATACAAATGTATTGACTAGGATATAGCATACAGGAGGCTTGGGGACTGAAGCCGTTTGCGCATTTCCCAAGACCTTTGATTCCTGTATATCGCCAATAATTAACACGCTGTGTCAGACTAGATTATGGAAAATGGCAAGCAGTTCGCGGCTGGAAAGCGAGATAATTAATCGTCTCCAGTCTCTGAATAATTATTAGAACTGGCAACATTGTATTTTGGGATGGGACGCCGGACCCAGACATAACGGGTCTCCAATGAAAGGGCAGATGATAATTCATATCTAGAATAATCAAGTCTCTAAATCAAGAGAACTAAAAACACCTAAGTTTAGTATAGCAATCTTAATTTAATAATAATTTAAAATTGGAGTCAGATTAAAACGAGTTAAAAACGTAAAAGTAAAACTTAAGAACCAAAATTATAAATTAAAATTAAAAGCAACGCTAAAATTAAAAAGGAGCCCAAGGAGCGTCTTCTCTGTAGTAGCTAGGAAGTGAGACACGCATCCAGCCCAAGTAGGCAAGACCTTACAATGTCGACAGATTAGTCCAGCCCCCTCATTTCCTCGTTATGTGTTGTATATAAAGGACCTGTCTGTGTGTTTACATTCACTGTTCATTGCGTGGATAAACCTTGTGTACATTGTACATTGGCTTGTATTTGAGTTATTCTCTCACCTTTGCCCATGTTGTTCATGTTTGCTGTTGATCGACCCTGCTTGACTGTATCCTGTATTTATGAATAAACTTGCTGCATTTGGATCTGCATGCCTCACATCTCCTCCAGCGTGACTAAATCTCCTGGGGAGATGAAGCACGCGCAGCCTTCGCCCAACTGAAATCCGCCTTCTGCTCTGCACCTATCTTGAGACATCCGAACCCAGAATTACCTTTCGTGGTTGAGCTGGATGCAGCAACTACAGGCGTAGGAGCAACACTGTCCCAGGTATACGGTAATCCACCAGTCTTACATCCATGCGCATACTTTTCACACAAATTGTCAAGTTCAGAGCAAAATTATGATGTGGGGAACAGAGAATTATTAGCGATAAAACTGGCATTGGAAGAGTGGCGTCACTGGCTAGAGGGGGCAGTAAATCCATTCACGGTCATTACTGACCACAAAAACCTCCAATACCTTTGTGAAACCCGAAGATTGAATCCTAGGCAGGCACGATGGGCTCTATTTTTCACCCGCTTTGATTTTAAAATATCATACAGGCCGGGAAATAGAAACACGAAGGCGGATGCACCAGCCAGATCCTACCACTGAACCCCCCGAAACAGTTCTACCACGAGAGGCTTTTCTGGCACCCATCCAGTGGGACATTGACACGCAGATCGCTCAGGCTACTTACCTGGATCCCGGTCCTCCATGTGCCAGAACCCTTCAGGAAACCTATACTTGATTTTATTCACACTTCACCCGGGTCAGGGCATCCAGGGGGCAAGAGGACACTCCGTCTGGTCAGGAACCAGTATTGGTGGCCCACGGTGACACGTGATACCTATCGGTATGTAAAGGGCTGCTCCGTCTGTGCCATGGCTACGACATCGCATCGTCTCCCCGAGGGCAAGCTGGTTCCTCTTCCCATTCCCGAACGACCCTGGAGTCACATTGCAGTGGATTTTGCTACGGACTTACCTAACTCGGATGGATACACAACAACACTGGTAGTAGTAGACCGGTTTTCTAAATCTTGCAAGTTAATTCCCTTACCTGGGTTACCTACTGCCATAACCACTGCAAAGCTCCTTTTCTCTCACGTATTCAGGCACTTCGGAATCCCAGAGGATATAGTCTCGGACCGAGGTACACAATTTACGTCCAGGGTCTGGAAAGAATTCTTCCGTCTACTAGGAGTATCCATCAGCTTGTCCTCGGGATACCACCCACAGACGAATGGCCAGACGGAGCATAAGATCCAGGAGATCTCCCGATACCTCCGCTCCTACTGCCATGACCACCAGGAGTCGTGGAACCAGTACCTGCCGTGGGCTGAATACGCCCAGAATTCCCTGCGCCAGGACACTACTGGTTTAACACCTTTCCAGTGTGTTCTAGGTTTTCAGCCTCCCCTGTTCGCCTGGAATGACGAACCATCTTCAGTCCCGGCAGTGGATCACTGGTTCCGCGAGAGTGAGAGGGTCTGGGAGTCGGCCTACGAGATGGGCAGATGCTCGGCGTTCCCCCACACCGCTATACTCTCCTGGTGACCTAGTCTGACTTTCAACCCGGGACATTAGACTCAGAACACCCTGCAAGAAACTCAGTCCCAAGTTCATTGGTCCGTTCCCCATCAAGAGACAGATAAACGACGTCACATATGAACTAGAACTCCCAGCACATTACCGCATAACCCCCACTTTCCATGTTTCCTTGTTAAAGAGACACACTGAACCTTTATTTCCTTCACCCACAGAGAACCAGGACCCCCCTCCTCCACCAGAAGTCGAAGGCTCAGAAAACATCTATAGAGTCCAGTCCATCCTTGACTCCCGGCGGCGGAATGGGCGGCTACAATACCTAATCGATTGGGAAGGTTTCGGTCCGGAGGAAAGAAGCTGGGTAAACAGAGACGACGTCCTTGATCATTCACTGACCACTGAATTCCATCAAACACACCCCTGTCCAGCACCCAGAGGTCGTGGCCGCCCTCGCCGTCGGATGCAAGCGTCAGGAGCCGCTCGTGGAGGAGGGGGTAATGTCAACTCCCAAACCTGTAATGTAGATCCCTTACCTGTTACTTACCTGTTGGACACTTACTGTGTGAACGCGGTGTTGACATTGTGCACTTACCTGAAGATACTCACCTTAAAGACTTACCAGCGATGTCCTTAGTTCTGTTATGTTGAAGTTCACACAGCATCTGTTGAGAAAGATCGCTGATGATTATATTCACTGTTCATTTCAATAAAACTTTTACGATTTGAACTTACCTCTTTGTCTTCTATGCCCTGAGCGTGACAGAAGCTCAGCCCATCAAAAACATTATGGAGCAGATGGAACAGGAGGAATCCACAACAATCGCTGAGCCTTACCTCACATTTCTTCAGATATTGCAGGAGATTAAGAATTCCAGCACAACCAGTCCAGTGTCGAAGCCTCAAATCTTCTCAGGGGATCAGCCAAACTGTGAAGGTTTTTTACTACAATGTTCTTTATTTTTTGAAGCTAATCCTGAAAAATTCTTAAACGAAAGAAGTAAAGTTGCCTTTATAATCACCTTGTTGTCTGGACGAGCACTTAACTGGGCGGAAGCCGTATGGAGATCGGAAAGTTCACATGTGTCTTCTCTATCCTCTTTTCTGGAGCAGTTTCGCCTTGTTTTTAGCCAACCCACCTCCACGTTAACCACTCACTTCGCCAAGGAAAACATTCCATCCATGAATATATCCTTCGTTTCCGAACGCTTTCAGTGTCAAGCGGATGGAATGATGTAGCCCTCCTGGCAGTTTTTCGTCGAGGTTTGAATGAGGACATTCGCAAACAAATGTCTATCTATGATGATCATGTGGGTTTGGATGCCTTTGTGAAACGGGCTGCAACGATTGCACAACATTTAAACGCATGTGAACTTCCACCTTTCGATTCACCCACAGCTCCACAGGTTGAGGAACCGATGCAGACTGACACTTACCGACTATCGCCACCAGAGAGAGCACGAAGATTCCGCGAAGGATTATGCCAGCCAGATCCTACCACGGAACCCCCCGAAACAGTCCTACCACGTGAGGCTTTTCTGGCACCCATCCAGTGGGACATAGACTCACAGATCGCTCAGGCTACTAACCGAGATCCCGGTCTTTCAGGAAGACCTCAGGATAAGAGGTATGTGCCAGAACCTTTCAGGAAGACGATTCCAGATCTCATTCACACTTCACCCGGGTCAGGGCATCCAGGGGGCAAGAGGACTCTCCGTCTGGTCAGGAACCAATATTGGTGGCCCACAGTGACACGCGATACCTACCGGTATGTAAAGGGCAGCTCCGTCTGTGCCATGGCCACGACACCGCATCGCCTACCCGAGGGCAAGCTGGTTCCTCTTCCCATTCCCGAACGACCCTGGAGTCACATTGCAGTGGATTTTGCTACGGACTT
>JAUCMT010000160.1:1704457-1715233 GCA_032357475.1 Enteromius thamalakanensis | reverse complement strand
ATATCTTAGTTTTTTTATTTATTTTGACCCAACTACAATAAAAACAAAGTTTGCAAATTTGCATTTGCAAGTTTGCATTTATTATTCTAAAGCCCTATTCGGAAGGTTCTAGTTTTCTAAACTATGTGTGAGTTTCGATTCTTATCACCTGTTGTGCGTGATCTTTATGTACCATTTTGGACACGACTAACACCTCCATGTTTATTACAGGGGTGAGAAGGTCTGTTTTGTACATCACGCACTCTGCATTGCTATAGTCATTTGGATTGATTACAATTAGTATTATCACAAACAGTACAGAAAAAAAACATGTTATTGTATGGTTACTTTAGTTTAACTACAATATTATGTTTTTTATTTGTAGTAAAGCCATGTTTAATTGAAATGAACATGAGTAATCTTACCTGATACTGATATTACAATAGTCAGTCTTAACAGTTTACGTGTTTAACACTTTATCTGGCTCTTTATTTATTTTTAGTTTTTTCTATATCAAACACGCTTGCGGTAAGAGCATCTGTGGCATATCATGTTGGCCAAAACACACACGTTTTCAAGTGCGTCTGTGAAACAAACATTTCTCTAACGACCCTCTGTAAAACTAGTCTCTTCCGAATACGATAAAAAACTACTGGTCATGTAGATACATAATAGATAAAGATATTCTGGATGCAAACCAGTAATGCACGTTTCAAATGGCAGCAAGAGCCATGTTCTTTTAACGAATTAGCATGGTGTGTGGAAATAAGAACCCTCCTGTCTTCTCTGAGTAAAATCCAGCAACAGCCAACCCAGCCTGACATTACAGCACCTTATTAGAGTCCTCCAGGACTGGCCCCTACCTGACTACAGCTCCACTCACCACTGACAGAAATAAGAAGCACCATCATGTTGGGTCAGTGTGTGTGTGTGTGTGTGTAGCTCTGCCTTAATTAAAGCCACAGTGTTCTCTTTCTGCTCGCGGTGTCTGTGCATATTGGGCGTAGGGGACACTGAAACTCATTATTCCCAGCACAGCCCAAACACTGAGGCTGTGTCAAGCCAGCATCCATCACCACAGGCCTGCACACAGTCAGCACAAAAAAAACACATTCGCGCTCACTCAGCACATTCACCAATTTGCAATTTTCCAGTGCGGGGTTGGCTGACATGTTTTTATTGCTGAAGATCACTTTCAAACGCACAGATCATGAGAGCCAACGCTCGTTAGCCTAGCGCTGCTGACTCAGACGCTAACGAGGATAATTAACAGCACTGCGTTACCGAAAGCATTGCAGGGGAGGAGGAGGCACTGCTAACGGCTAACGGCACTGATGTGAAAGTGAAGATACACACCTGTGTTGCTGCTTGGAGTTGTGTGTGTGTTGTACAGCTGGAGTAAATAGGAATCAAGGTTTCTTCAGATGCTTGAGAGTTCATTGTACTAAAAAGAACTCAAAACGTCAACTCTCGTGCAAAAAAAGAGCATGTAATAATGTGATGTGATTTTAAGATTTATTTTCTCTTTGTGGAGTGTTACAAGCTGTTTGTGTATAGACAAGATCCTTGAAGTTGCAAAGATTAAAGTTTTAAAACCAAAGTAATATTCTTTATAAAAGTTATGACTTTTCCACGACCTTCTTGAAACAGCTCATTGAAACATACCTCCACTTTTCTCCGTCACAGAGTGGGTTTATTTTCAAACTCCGCCCGAATGTTTACGTAAAGAAAGAAGGCGGAGCTATTAATCTGGCTGTAGTGTTGCTGCGGGCGCCATGTTCTGGAGACGCTGTGTGTCGTTGTGAAAGTCAAACTAATTTGTTAAGAAATCAGTGTTAAGTTGTGTTTCCAACACTGTCCCAGAACAGTTGAACACAAACAGTAGAGTTTATTCAGCCAATTTACGGAGGACTGATTCCTGAAGCTGACAGAGCAGTCTATGCTGGCAGTGCACAGAGACTAGAAAGAGAGGCAATTCTACCTCTGCAAGAACAGTAAGTAATATGTTTTCCCTGAATGCAACAAATGCCTCTTTTATAATGTGTTTTATTGTTTTGGTGTCATAGCGCTGGCGTGGCATCACATTATAAGGGGCGGAACATTTCTGCCAAACGCTTAAGGTATTCGGCCAATAACAGTGCACTAAATAAATTCATTGCACTAAAAACTTTTATGCATGCTACTATACTACTACATAAAACTATACTGGACTCTGTAAAGTTCATGAAGTTCCATTCTCACTCATGTTGCACATGTAAAGACAGATTAAAGAACAAGAACAAAACAAAAAGTGAATATGTTTCAAAAAATTATAGAAGCATACATTTTTTTTGTTTTTGTTCTGGTATGTTTTAGGGGAGGAGCTGAACTAACCATCATGCGTAGTGGCTCATGCCATGTTGCAAACATTGGTTAACTCTACTCAAAGAGGATGCAAGTAAACCTACCCCAGACATTTTTGTCATACATGTCATGAATTGATATATCTGCATGCGTTTTTGGATTTTGCATTTACCCGCAACTACAAAAGGCGTTTTGCATCTGGTCATAAAAGAAAGTGACTCTTATGCCACAGCTGTTTAGCGCTGTCTAAGTGCTCTAGCACTGCTCTTTCACAACAGCTAACAGATTGTGTGAGACGTAATGTTTGGGACAGCTGTTACCATTACACTTGCAGTAGCACTTAAGACGACGCCTGCTTCCACAAACAAACCACTGTGAGCTGTATTATGTCAAGTGAGCGATCATACTGGACAAAAAATCTTGTCACTCAGACAACCAAAATACAACAGAAAAAGAATTTTAATGAATTAAATAGCATTGAAAGTTAATGATTGAAATGCAGTTTTTAATCCTTCAGTGCACATTACTACAGTTAATCTCTTTATAAATGACTCAATTAATGATGCAACTTTAATAAATGAAACAACTTTCTTTCAGACTGCTGTAATGAAGATGATTTCCAAATACAAATGAAGATTTTACACTGTATTACAGAGTGTTTTAGAAGTAGCTACAAGAGATTATTTCCTGGAATGAGCAGCTCTTGCGATGCATCAAATAGCAAATATAGTAGTTATTGGACGGAGTGTGTTGAAGTGTGTGTTGTGTGTGTTGGTGTTGCCTGTGACTGGGCTGTTGGGCTCTGTTCATTATGTGCTGAGACTGGGGCAGGTCTCTCCTCACAGCCAGGATGAGGGTATTAAAGGCGAGCGTCTGACACCTCTCTAATGAAAAATAGAATCCTCCTGAAGGTTATGTAGCGGCCCATGCTGAAAATCCTGCTTCATTTCACTCTCTCCCTCTGCTTAGGTCAATCTAATTCTTTCCTCCTGATAGATATTTTCTCTTAAAGTTTTCCGTAGGTAAGTGTTTGCCAGCCTCATCATAAGGAGACTCTCGGATTTTTCTGCTCATGTTTTTTCCTCAGCATTATCGGAAAAGTGGAGCAGTACTTTGGCTAAATATACTGGAAAAAGAAATGCTGTGTCCATTTGCACTATGTCATTTTCTTGTCAATTTCCCAAACTGCAAGTAGCACTTTGATCATTACATTTTAAAAATACCTCTATTATTAAACCTAAAAAGAAAAATACTTGAAATACAATAAATCATAACTGATCAAGTAAACAAACAAAAGTAGTGGAGGGGGAGAAGAGCTCGTTTCTCATTGGTTCCCACTTTTTTGGGAACAGAAATGCTCTAAAACGGCAGCTTTGCCAGATTGACTTTACTCGTGAAATTGTAGCGTCACAGGAAGTATGGGCAGGCCCAGGCTACAGAATTACTAAAATGTTAACAAAAATTTAAGCGACAAGATATAAATAGAATCCAAATAAAAACATTAACAAAACTAGTATATTAATGATGCACTCAAAATACACTGTAAGATTAATAAATCATTTTAACTTATTGATTACTTCATTTATTTCTGAAACTAAGGCAACTGGTTGGATAGGTAATTTCTGAGTAATAATAATAACTGTGTAATAAGTGAAATAATGTAGAGTAAGTAGCAACTTCAGGATGATACCATCTGTACATTACCTATAATACGTTCATCACATACTAACATAAATCAGACCACTTCCATTGATTAAATGCATATGTTTTGTTCTCTCAGAGGAACATGGAAGTATGTGAGCTTGACAGAGAGAAGTATGTCATTTTTGCGGTACTCAGCAGTTGGATGATGCTCGTGTCTCTTTTACAGTGCAGACAGAAGTAAGAGGTCAAGCTTTGTGTGACCCCAGACACTCAGAGCCCGGTCACCCAGCGCGCGGCCTCATGGGACGCTCTGTCAGACTCACGACTTCTCCCTCCCTCTCCTTCTCACTCTCATCTTTGTTGTAAGTGACCACTGTTTTAAGTTATTTTATTTATAAACATGATTTCTTAAAAAAAGAATCGAGAATGAAATATGGTGAAGTGACGAGCTGCTGTTTAAAATTTCAAACTGCCGCTGTCAGATGCGTATGACCTGCCCTACACGCTCTGCCCTTTGCACAGTGTCACACACACACACACACACACACACAGAAAGAGCCTCACACCACCTCTGTCACAGAAGCATAACTACAGCTCTTCTGATGACATCGTACCAGTGTCTCTGCTGAAACACACTCATTTATATGTGTGTAAGAGAGTGTACAGCAAGATCTGCAAGAAAGAAGAGGATACGCTGTGTGTGTGTGTGTGTGTGTGTGTGTGAGAGAGAGAGAGACATTAAACAGATAACTTGTTTTTAAATTCACTGTTGAATTATGACTGGAAAATGGTCAGCATAATTATAATTAAAAGATAAGAACAATTACAAAAAAGATTTAACAATATATCTATATCAGATTTAAATTCATTCTGGTTCCTGAAAAACTGACATTTAAATATTTTCTTGCTTTTTTTTAATATCATTACAAAAGTAATAAATAAAAAAATAACATTCTCTAAAATACATTTTTAAATATTCACACTGAGCACTGAAATTTGGGATATTTGAAATGTTAGGATTTTTGAGATTTAAGGATTTTATTTTAAAAGACAACCTGAATTAATCTTGCCACATAATGAACAAGTAGAATTGTTTATTGAATTTAGTTTTGAGATTTTTCTACATGGATGATTATATTTGCATACATAAATGCATACATTTATTCAGGAAAACAAAAGCTTGCAGTGTAATTCGAATAGATTATGAGATGATGACTAGAAGACACATTAAATTAAATAAATTCTGGAATAAAATAAAAAATCTGAACAATCTAAAATAATCTTTGAGATATGATTTTAAGTCATGTCTGGATAAACTTGTCTGTATACATGTAAAAAATATTACAATAAAATTCATACAGACAATAATGTAAAGACACTTTTTACCCAAAAGAATTGTTAAAAATCTGTTATAAAAGTATAAAAAATTTATTTTGCAATTTATTCCAGAAGAAAATCAAGAATATTCTTAAACAAGTTTTCAATCATGCCTTTTTGTTTGTTTGCTTTTCATCTCCATACTCCATCCATCCACCACTGGTGTAAGAAGTGGTGTCCTGGTGGGTGCTGAGGAGAGGTTCTGTCCTGTAATTAGTGAGAGTATGGTAAGACTGTTGGGTCTTAAGTATCTCAGCAGGGTGCTAAACTGTGTTTATGATCCAACAGCACTCGTATGATGCAGCAAATACTACCACTGAAGACTAACCTACATGCATGAGATCTACTAAACATACTCCTGCTGTGTCTGAAAAAATAGATTTGATTGTAGTTTATTTCCTTATAGTTTGTAAGACAGAAGCACCTGTAGTTTCCTGGAGAGGCAGATTACACAGACAGTCCAGTTGTGATCCGCGTGCGTGCAAGTGTGTCTGTACCTGTGTGTGTGTCGGTTGTTAGAGCTGTTTTTGAAGCACAGACTCCACTTGTCAGATTATGCCATATTTCCATTTGACTTTCATAAGCTGTTTACGGCTCACAGGCTGTGGGAAGAAATGTGTGTGTGCGGTTTGGATGGCGTCAGGGTCTTTTACATGCTGTATTTTGTTTGTCAGAATTGCTGGTTGGAGGGATCACAGTTTGGAGGGATCATCGCTTTTTCCTTCCCTAACATTTTTGTTTGTTTCCGGTTGTTGTTTTAGTCCTGGAGTAAGAAAGGATGTCGAATCATAAATCCGTCCACTTTGCCTGTGCAGCGAAAGGAAGTGTTTTATTCCACAGATTTTCTGTCGTATCGGAGGATAATTACTAGTGGAAATGAAATAGGTTATAGATTACAAGTTACACTTTTTAAAATGTGCTTTGTAGTGTAACTAATGTAACTGATTACATGTGATTACTCATCTAAAGATCTAATATTTTTAATTGTTAATCATTTTGAAATATTTAAAGCAGGCAGGGTTATAGTGTCAGACTTTCAAAATCACTTCCAATCACCGGAAGCACAGCCAGCACGAAACCAGACTTTAGCAGCTGTTTTATTTTGAGATCATTCTGAGATTAAATAGCTGCAGATTTAAGAAACTCTGATACTGCTTTTGCAATCAAATCTTTGCATAGCTATGAGAGAAAACACATGCATTTAAAAATGCCTTGTGGGGAAAAACTATTGAAATGACTTTTTAAAAAAATGAAATCATCTAAACCCAAAAAGCAGTTTTTTATTTGGTATCCTAAACTCATGAAACATTAATGTGTGTCATATTTTAAAGCAGTACAATATGAGTGAAATAAATCTGCATGTGGGTGCATGTGAAATATCATTAACCCCTGGTTTCACAGACAGTACATAGTCCTAGACTAAAATGTAAATCTGATCTGTTTCAACTTAAAGATTGAATCGAATTACCGAATGATCTTAAAACATGTCAGCACCTTTGATTTGTCTTCAGATGCACATCAGTAATGTGTTTTTCTAAGGCATCACTGTAAAAAATGTGCTGTAGTTATGCAGCTGGTTTGCCAGTAACTTACTGTAGATTTATATTTATCAACTTTATTGGCAACAGTTTGTTTAAATATAAATGAACAATAAACAAAAACAAGTATTTTATCTTTACAGAATAAAACGATTAAAAACAGCCTCATAAAAAATTCTGGGAAACAGAAATGCTCATCAACCTTTTTCTGTTTTCTTCTGATATTGGTTGTTTTTTTATTTAATTTGTCCTGTAAAGATAAAGATTTGTTCATGTTAAATGTTCATTTATCTTTGAACAAACCGTCGCTAGTAAATAACATACATTTAAATCTACAGTAAGTTACTGGCAAACAGCTGCGATTGATACTGTAATTTCTACAGAAATATTATGTTTATGAAACCAGGTCAAACACGTTCAGAAGTAACCTTTAAATGCAACTGATTACATTTACTTTGTAATTAAATTGCAACAATGTAACTATAGTTACTTCCAACACGGAGATATATTAGCTACACTTGCACTCAATTGTAAACAAATTAGCAACAGGTCGCCTTCATGGCGTTTGTTTCAGACCAACTCTATTAGGAAGCAGCTAAGGGGCTGTTTTTGTGTGCTGGACGTCGTCTGTGCTCTGCTGGAGGACCAGCGCGGGGCAGAGAGATCAAAGCCGAGTCTGGGGTAAAAAAATCCGGCGTGTGTCCTGGATCTCTCCTCACTGGATTAACATTTATCGAGCGGCTAAACTGGCTTCGCTCACTCCAGGACAAAGACACACACGTAATTGCCGTGGCTGTTTCACGAGCTGATCACCAATGTTCCCAGCAAAGCCCGGCTAATAGACATTTCATTACGGATTAGAAAGTCTCTATTACAATACAAATTAAAGACGCTCTGATCTTAACCCACGGGTCAAACGGCATCACGGCGAAAGTTTAGGCTGTTAGGTGTGAGAGAGGCGTAGAGTGCGTCGGCGCTGAGGTTGCAGTTCGCTATTGATTTTACGATGGGCTTATATGATGATTTATGGAGAGCTTGTGTCAGTATAACAGGCTGAAGGACACACAATATCATCTTCAACATCATTAAAATTCAGATGCTTCTCTGGCCTACTCATCAGACGCTCGCACCGGCAACCACACACACACACACAAGCCACATAGGCTACACAAATAAATGCAAGCGCGCATAAACAGTCTCTGACGGTGAAAGGGACCGTCGCGCGGCTTTCATCTGCGCTGGATTCTGTGGTACACTAGAGCCCCCTGTAGACCAAGAGAGACGCGGCAGTCTATAAAACAGGCGCTGAGGACGAACATACAGAATATTAGGTGTGCTGCAGATTGGCTGTGGTGATTTAGACCACGCTAAATGTCTGAATTAAGCGGCAAGATTATAGACATATTTCTACTATTGCCTTATAGCCTATGCAAATACGAACGGATGGCTGCAGAATTTTATTATAGATGTTATCTCAACATCAATAATATTGATGCAAACTATTATTAAAAATAGGTGTAGAATTTAAATAGCCCAACTAAAGGAATCCGGCAAATGATGATGCATTTATGAAGATACTGTTGCTTCCTTGGGAATAAAAAAAACTTTTATCGTTAACTGTAGCCTAAATAAATTCTGCATTTAGTAAAGTTGTTTTTGTTCTCAGGAAAAGTGTTTTGCAAACGTTCACATCATGCAATAATAATAATAATAATGTATATAGCATCTTTTAAATAGCCAATGCATAAAACGGGATAAAAGTAACAGAATGCATACATGGACAGAAACCGCAAAACTGGCATGAGGAAGAATGCATCAAATGCTTGTGTATTTCTCAGGACAGCTGAAATATTGACATTCAGTTGTGTGTAATGAGAGGCGTTAACATGCAGATGAATAATATGATGAGTACTCTCCTCAGCCTAATTACTTAAGTAGCTATTAATTTCACTCTTGTAGCATCATTATTAATCACATTAGTGCGCCTACAGTCTTCTTCAGAGGAGAAAATCAGGCAGAACACAGTTCTGTCGCTAGGGAATGTGGCAAAGCACAGAGCACAGTGCCATAAAATGCTTACAATTAAAACATTCGCATACTTATTTTTAAATTATATTTATTTAAATATATTAAAAGCTTCATTGAACTTGAAAATAGTAAGGCAGAGCACAATATCAAATGAATATCAAGTGAATTTTCCTGGAATATAAAATGTTGTTTTTAGGCCTCTTTGAATAATGTTTTTTTTTTCCCTGCATGCTTTAAATATATTTTATCCAAAGGCCCGACACATGTTCTATCTAAACGTAAACGCAAACGCTTCTACACAAGCTTGAATTTATGCGTATCTCTGCAGCGACATTTGTGGTCCAGTCAGCCCCTGCTGGAAGAAGCCGTTACTACACCGCAATACGGACCATCTACTTACATTTAAATGTGACCGTGCATCTCTAACGTAATCAAATAACCGAACCCGGCACAATAAATAAATGTGCATATTTATCACATCAGCCTTTAGAAAATGTTTCCTTAATGCACAGTTTCAGCTCCTTATATGGTGAGTGAAGGGCTTGCGCATGCCGTCAGAAAATTAAACACCGCGTTGTCGAGAAGCTCGTTTCTGTGTTTATCACGTGATATTGACGTGAGCGGTTTAAAATTTCTCCAGGTACTCATTGCACTTCACAAGTAAACATTTATTAATCTATTATTTAAAAAAAAAATGTTTCTATTCTAAAATTTAAAATCCAACCTTAGACCTTTGGCATTGATAACACCTTCCTTTAACAGTTAAACTACCATGGAACAATTTAGACCAATGTAATACAATTTATTCACTCTTTTATGTTATCTCTCATCCCATCCACTTTATGACATGGCAAAACTGAAATGATCTGTTCTAATCAGCAAAGCTGTCTAAACGTCGCACACACTGCGTCTGTCAAAGTCTCCTGCTTTTACTTCCACATTCTCATCATCATCAGGTCAGTAGGGCAGAGGGCAGTGCCTGCACGCATAGGTCTGGCCCTTTCTGCATCTGAACCAGATAGGAGAAGAGGATGAGTAGTGTTAGATGGTAAGCAGCGCTCCAACTGTGACTTGGCGCACCCCGCTGGACAGCTGGAGACTGTGGGAGAGAAGAACCTGCCAAACTCTGACAGAGAGGGAATTTAGCAAGTTTCAACATTACTTTGTTTAAACATTATTGACCCAGTTTACAAGCAGTGCATTTTAAAAATATTGGGTGTTATTTGTATGTTTATTATTTTATTCAGAAGGTATGAATGCTTTCATTCAGGATGGATGCATTGATCAAACGTGACAGTAAAGTAATTTAAAGAAATTTTTATAAATTTTTACTTTCTATCAATAAAAGAACCAGTAGAACCATTACCAGTTTTCACAAAAACATGAAGCAGAACAACCATTCCCCTTCAGTCGAGTCATGCCGTCGTTACATATGGGAACTCAACCCAGTCTCATATAAAAATGTACCCTGACTACATTTGTCCAAAGTGCAAAACGTAGAGGGGTTACAATAACAGCCCTTGAATTGTATGACTGTTACGTTTTTTGTCACGGTTTAGCATCAGCCGTGATCCACTCACTCATTAATATAAAATTTATACTTTCATTGTAGCACCTAGCCCCACCTTTACCCTAAACCTACTCACTTCTGAACAATATAAAACACACACAGACAATATAAGCGCAGTCACAGGTATTTATTGCAAAAATTGACCATAAGCAGTAAAAAAAAAGCATTACCAACAAGTTGTGTTGCATTTCAAGTTCTTCTAAAGCCATACGATGTCTTAATGCAAAGAAAAGAGTAAAATACAAGGTTTTAATCGCTGAAATTATCCCGCTCCGTTAACGCGCTGACATCTAATTC
>JAUCMT010000160.1:1684147-1698307 GCA_032357475.1 Enteromius thamalakanensis | reverse complement strand
ATATAAACCTGTTTTAAGAGACTTGTTAAACAATATTAGCAACCCTTAAAATGGCATAATAGGGGCACTTTAATGTACCATTAAAACCAATACAATTCCCTCATAACAATGAAATCCATTAAATTTTCTATTATCATTTATCTTCTATTATTTTTGAGCTGGGTTCTATTTAGGTGGGGGGTAGTGTTGTGGATGGGGGGGCGCCAGGAGGGAGTCTCGCCCGGGGAGCAATTTAGTGTAGAACCGCCACTGGTTGGGAGGGGCGGAGACATGAAGCATATACAAAGTTCTTACATTTGAAATTCAAGGAGTACACTATATCGATAGGATATGGATATAAGTGAAGGGAAACACAGCCCTCTGGCTGACTGTGGAAGAAAAAGTTTTTGTAGGCACAACCTACTTGGTGAAGGAGACCCAGTAGGAGCACAGTCGGAGCGGCTCCACATCTAGGTCTGACTGCGGGGCAGGAAGACTTGGGTTCGCCTTGGCAAGAAGAACCACTAAAAAGAGTGCACGGATCCCTTGGGAATGGTACAGCAAGCCGACACCAGCCGGCCTCCCGCTACCTGCTTGTCTGACCCGGGAGAACACAGCCTTTTCGCGAAGGTCGTAGAACCTAGCAAAGGTGTTGGGTGTAGCCCAGCCTGCAGTGAGCCATGGACTGGGCTCTCAGGTATGCTGCTATATCAGCCAGCAACATACACTTTCGAAGGGGACCGGCTCACTGGGGGAAAGGCGTACTTGGGCCCCGGAGGCCAGATGTGAGCCAGTGCATCCCTGCCAAAGGGCGCCACGTTGAGGGAGAAATACAGCTGGCAGTGGAAGGACTCAGGGGAAGCAAAGAGATCTATCTCTGCTTCGCCGAAGTTGCTCCAGATCAGCTGAACTACCTGGGGGTGGAATCTTCATTCTCCAAGGTGGGTGGACTGCCGTGAGAGCTGATCGGCCGCACGGTTGAGTGACCCTGGAATGTGAACAGCGCGCAGTGATTTCAGCCGCGACTCCGCAGGAGCAGAAGTTGTGACATGCGGACCAGCGCGTCCCTGTGATGCAGCATCGGTTGAAAGTGACGCAGGCCCAGAAGCACGGCTAACAACTCAAGGCAACTGATATGCCCAAGCAGTCGAGGCTGCTTGCCTGTTGCATATGCCACTCCAACCACATGCCTGGACGCCGCACGGAGATTCTGCATGACGTTTTAACGATGTTTTACAGATAGATGTTTTAACGCTTTGGCCTGGTACACTTGGAGTGTGGCCATCACGTGCAAGGAGGTAGCAGCCTGGCCTGCAGGGTAGTAAGCACGGCCCACAAGAGTGGACAAGGTCTTACACGCTTTGGACAGAAGTACTTAGGGAAAGGACTCAAGGGGAGCTGTCTCGAGAATGAGAGGTGGGACCTCAGCGTAGCGATGGTCATGCGCTTGCAATGAACGCATGAGTCATCCACCAGTGCTGCCTCAGCGTGCTCCTGGCCCAGACATGTGAGGCAGCGCTCGTGCCCCTCTGAAGAGCTGAGGAAACTCCCGCACCCACAAGTGCACGGTCGGATCAACATCTCGAAGAATTCCTCTCCAAACGTTAGAAAATTGCTCTTTAACCACCCGGTTTGCCCAGGGAGCAGGGGATGGTGAAGACAGAATGTGAACTTGCAAGAACTCTTCTGTCCTTTTTTTCTTTCTCGTCTTGCAGACTCGCATGTAACCCATATGTAACGACGGAGTGACTCGACTGAAGGGGAACCATTTTAACATTTTGACTCATGTGATTTAAATGTTCTTTAGTTTCTTTTCCTATTTTTCAATTTTCCTTCTTAATATCATCATGATAATGCCACGGCTATAGAACACATAAACATTACACAGAAATACAGTAAAACAGAGCATTGCATGACAGACAGGTATCTCATGTAGTGTTATTTAGAATGAATGCTGTTAATAAAGATAGATACCCAGTTAATACAATTCAACAAGCTGCTGCAGCTATGCAACGCATCACACATCATCTCTATCTGAGGCAGTAACCTGACAGCTTTACTAGAAAAACGAGCAAGTAACCTTAAAATAATTCAAACAAGGTTGTGAAGAAAAGCGCAACGCTTTACGCAATGTTTTAATGTATCCCTATGACTCTCATCCTCATGTGAGTCATCCTCCGCTGGTCTGTCTCTGCCAGCGGTGTTATTGCCATAGTAAGAGACCGGTTAATAAAGCTCGACTGCAGAGGAGGTGTGTGGTTGTTTTTGCGGTCATTCAGTACTTTAGTATATAGATTTACAGAAGGCAAATATTATATAGAATGCACTGAAAATCTACAATAACACACTGTACATGGCATATACTGCACAAAACAATAGATTGCATTGATTTTACGTTACAGAACCCTTCATTGATTCGTTGATTCTGAAGGCCTTAGGCAGATAAAAACAATTATGTCAACATGTGTGTGTGTGTGTGTGCTTTCAGGAAAGTGTTGTCTAGAAGCAGCCTCCTCTCATGTCTGTGGTTTACCCACAATCCCTCTTTGATCTGGTGATTTGATGGGTTTAGTGTACCTGTAGCCATATGATCAGCAGCAGCCCAGTGTTTATATCATTGCTGTATGTGTCACTCCAAACGAACACAGCTGAAGATTGCTTACATGCGTTCCTCTGGCTTATACTCAGGCACTCTCAGGCTTCTGGAAAGATCTAAACAGAGGAAAACTGCTCATATGGCCTGCTGTGATAGCCATTAAAGACCATTGCTTTCATCACTGTCCTCCTGCTCATCACTTTTAAGGCCGGTTCACACCAGGAACGTTAACTAGCTATATTGCATCAACACGAATGACTGATAACATTCTGTCATTAAATGAATGGTTTATAAATTAATTATTAAATGAACAGTAATTTGAGAAACATTAATAACCAAACAGTTACTGGTTATTTTTTGTGGCATATTCCTAAAGTCATATGGCTTTTTGTCAAAACAGGTTTAAATTAAGATAAACGGAATATTTCTTTCACCACAGTTATAGAATCTCATTAGCATTTGAGTTTGATTGACATTATTTTACACAATACTATCTTTCAGTTAAATCAGTAGATGCGTAACCATTAATAATAATTAACTACTAGCAGGCCATGTAAGGTGTTCGCTCAGCATCTGACAGAAAGGTATGGCACATAATTCCATATGCTGACTAAAAAAACTGCAATATGTAAAGCACTTAAGCTAGTGGGCAGATGTTCTGTGCACTAATTACAGCTTCAACAAACATGACAATGCCTGCTTAGTCCACAATTCCCACTCAGACAATATTTGTGTTTGTATGTGTGCTTTTGTTAAACTCTACCTCTAACACTCAATTGGTTAGTTTACCCAAAAATTAAAGTTATGTCTTTAATGTGTTATATTAATAACTCCTAATTAAAACCCATAAAGTCTTGATGATCATAGGAACACAGATTAAGATATTTCTGACCTTGCAGACAGCAACACAACTGAAATCTTCCCAGACCTAGAAACATATAGTAAGTATATTGGTAAAATATTCCTTTTGATATCTGTGGCCCAACAGTAATTTTTTGAGAATACATGAAGTGCATGCTTCGTGATACAACAATGGCACCACAGCATACAGGATGAGGAGGAGTAGAATCGATGAATGCAGTTATATTTGTTTAGTTTGCATGGACTATTGTAACGACATCCTTGCTATGTTTCTGAGAATATTGCAGTTTTTTCGCAGGGTCAGACAGCCAAAAATGTTGGGTTTGGAATGACAAGAGGGTGATTAATAGACCTGTATAGATCAGTAAGTCTCTCCCCTAGATGAACCAATGGCAGTCGAGTATCAGTTGCACGGGGAGCGGAACTCAGGTCTTAGGGATTTTATGGAGTCTATGCTTCAAAAAAAAACTAAGTGCCTGTTGGAATTCACTGGGCAATTGAATTTATTTTAGTCTATTTGTTAAACCCAAACAAAATGGAGCAAAATTTCCCTGAGAATTCACCCCAGAATCCCAATAAAGACAAAACCATTAATTTTCTTGTTTTCTTGTTGGCATACTATCATTAAGTTACAATTTTCATCTGCTCAGCAGAACATTTATGCAATATTGTGCTTTAGCCAAATTTTCAGTTTCGGGTGAACTATGCCTGTAAACCGTTTATGCCATGATCCGAATCTCCAAGTTTTGCCGCTAAAATTTTCACTTGCAAATTTCACCAGCGGCCCGTGACACCGCGGTAAATCTTGGGATGATGAACCCTTTCTCAGGGGTGAAGTGTCAAAAATTGATTCGAATCGCAGCCGCAATCTGCACGGCATGAACCTCCTCAGCGGTTGCCGTGATACGGTTGACGGAATGTAATCATGACATCGTGAAGCTGTGAACACGTCTGCTCTAAAAAAGATCTCGTTGGTAAGGTTTTTTTTTTTAGGAAAGCGCTTCTAAGAGTACGAGGGTGTAGATATATAGCAGCCTCAGTCTCCGGTCAAGGTTACACGTTTCCTTTGTTTAATGACTCTCTTCACAAGCCCAAGGTTAGCAATAAACTCGCTCCCTTGCACCTTTTCACAGCCCCAGATCTGAGAAAAGACGTATGTGTCTTTGGGGACTGCCATTAGAATCTATTTTAATATGTTACACAAACAGTTTGTATTGTGTTTCTTTGGCCTGTGTTATCTCTGCGAGGAACGGCTGAAGGCTGCTTTACTACATGCCAGTGGCCCACTTATAACTTAAATGACTAGTTTAGTTAACCTCTCCGCTCAAGTCCAACATATCGTTATGGCAGCAAGCGCATAATCTCACTGGCATTAACATCCGTCATCTTCCCTCTCCGGCTATAAATAATGCTGTCACCACGTAGGCCCGCATCCGCGCTTGCGCGCACTGGAGGAGTGAATCAGGCTCCAGGGGTGAAGCACTTTGATAGTCCAGCAGATGAAATATTTGCTGACTTCTCTCACCTCAGGGACTGGCGCGCTGATGGAGCCACTCAGATGTGGCCCTGCGAGTCTCAGAGGATTTTCCACAGCCCACTTTCTGCTCGATCTGTGCCAATTAAGCAGCCGAATTATGTATAATAGTGGGAGTGACTCGGATTTGCCAGAGCAGGAATGCAGAGGCCAGGATGACAGAGGGATACCGTTGAATAATTAGAGTGAATTTTCTGAGCCCTGGAAGCTCAATCATACTGTGCCAGACGCTAACTATTTTTAACCTTATCTCTCCCTTTCTCTTTCTTTGTAATTCTTTCTGATTTCACTTTTTCCTCACTTTGCTGCTGTCTTCCTCTTTGGGTATTGTAAAACTGCAGCAGGTGTCCTCAGTGTCCTACAGAAGACACAAACAAAAGTTGAGTCTAAAACTTGACTCAAAAATGATTGAACAAATGGTCAGATGATCACTGGTCTACTTTAGGTTAACTAAATGTTTTATTTTCTATTTATCTTAATGAGCTTTGCTCAATTCCTGGACATTGCATAATTCTAGACAAGCCTAAGTGCAGTGTAAACCTAAGATAGTTCAGTAGTAACATATTAACCACATTTCAAAGACAAAATAATTATTAAATTACATATGACGATGTAGTTAAATCCGACGTAAGTAGGTCAAAATAACTCTTTAACTTCAACTAATTGCGCTTCATATAAATGTAATACATTTTGTTTTTATTGCATAAAACATAAGTTTCGAAAAAAAAAAAAATCCACTAGTACATTCAGTTTACACTAACATTCTTAATTTTGAATATATTTCAATAATTTGTACTATTATTAAAAGTAAAGTGTAGCCTACTTTTTTCACAACTACTAGTATTGAAATATGGAATGTGTGCGTCTGGTGCTGTAAAGTAATTTTACATGAAACTGTATGATACTGTTTAGAGTGTGAGAAGTTCTTTTAAATGAGGTGTTGGGCTGTGTGGTGAGAGGATGACTCACAGATCTGAGACCAGGCTCCCACTTTACATTTGGTGAGGAATTAACAGCCTATAATTGAAGCTGGAAGTGAGTCAAAGTGATTTTGAGGGATCTTTATTTTGTGAAATGAAAACAGACTGCTGCAGCCCAGCAGTGCCGCCATCATAACATCTGTCTATCTATCCCGAGCACATCACACCCTACCCACCAATACACACACAATTAATTGATGTTGCTAAGTTACAGCTGATTGGACCATCTGTGTGCGTAAAATAAATACATTTGGAAAGTTGGGATTTCGGATTGGATTGTGGGTAGTGAACATATCAGAATATCACAGAGATTTGGAGATGAACATAACACAGGCTAGTTAGTAACCTACTTGCAATCACCCTGAAAGCCTTATAGAAATCATATTATAAAACTAATAAACTTAACATTTTGCCCCAGTTAGCAGTAGGAGTCGGCTGGAGGAGTCAATGAAAGCCACACAGATTCTGCAGATTTTGGGATGCTGTATTGCAGAACGATGATGTACAAAGACTTCAGAAATTAAGAACACATATTATCATGCATTTCCAACCAACTAACTGCGTATTTCTGCGTCACATTGAAAAACTACATAATCTACATGATCCTCTCATCCTCTGTCTTTTATTTTGTGGTGATTTTTCCTGTTATTCCTTGTAACTATTTTTAAAGCAGGCACGTGTAATTCAATAATTATTATTTTAAATATTTTTAGAGGACTTTAAGAGCTGTACATGAAGTAACAAAAGTAAACATATACATGTATACACCACAAATATACACAACTTATAATCCACTATTTAAAGCTAAAGAAAATAAATACTTTTCAACATTGTGTAAAATCATGGAAGCAAATAAGCAGAGAACAAAACAGGTCCCAGAATGGAGCCCTGTGGAACCCCACATGTTAGCAGCGCAACAGTTTCTCAAACTGACTGAAATTGTAAGATAGGATGAAAACCAATCCAAGGCTAAACCCTGGATACCAACCTGGTCCCGGATCCCTAGCCTTTTCATTACCCAAAAGGTTCTTTGTAAAGGAAATGGTTGTTTAAATTATAAATAATATTCTACACAGCAAGAAAGAAAATTGTTCTTTTAAGGAACTGAAAAATGTAGTTAAAGAATCCAAAATGGTTCAGTGGTACCACTGCAAAAACTGTTATTAAAAACATACAATAAAATACCCATATGATATGTAATATTATTTAGGCTAAATGATCTGTAAGCTAAATAGGAACAAGCTGTTTCTAAAACGGATTTTAGGCCGCCAATAATTCAGTGATTCAGTATAAACCATATTTATCCTCATTGTAAATCTCGTATTTAATTTGTTTTGTTCATGTAGGACGTTGTGCAATATATCAACAACTGTCTGTTTTGAATGCTTAAGTGACAGAAATTGCACTAATGCACCATAGATTTTTATTGGACGCGATATCCTTGGCGTAAACAACACTGGTAAAAGGAAATGTTTTGCCTTGATTTTAAAAGTAGCTACCTTAGTAGTACCTTGTTTTTAACTTAAGAGTGGGTGTGTTAATGTGAAATACTGGTTATTTTTAGCCATACAAAGCAGTTTGTTATGCTGCTTTATATTGCGACCTGGTATTATATTATTTTAATGCATTGTCGTAATTATAAACTCACTAGTTTGCAGTGCAAAGAGCGTTACGATTTACTGCCATTTATTTTTCTAGTTGCTTACCTATAGCTGCAAACCTCGCACATTCCCAGAAAATATCTTATGGATGCAATGCAATGATTGTATGGTTAGTAACACTTTATCATTTGCATTTTGCATCCTGTTCCATTAAATGATAATAGCAAGATGAGAGGACGAGTGCAAACAGGCAAGTAACCACAGCCTCCTCTCCTCCAAACGTAAAAATATTACAGCACCACGAAGCATAATCAATACAACCTCCTCAAAACACTCCCAAACATCCCGTGCGATTACTCCTCAGACCTTTACCTCCAGCAGCCTTTGACCTGATGCTGCCCGGGGTCAGAGGTCACATGTCCTCGTTTCGAAGATTTGATTGGGCCGTGTTCTAATTACTGCTTTGTCATTGACATACCACCTCTCTCTCCTTCCCTCTCCCTCATGTTTGGTAGCCTTGTACAGGCATCATTTTGCCCTCCCCCCGTCTCGCGATTGCCTGCAGAGGCCGTCGTAACGAGATGTCAGCCCACTATGAATTCTAATTTAGCTCGGGCCAGTCTATGTCAGTTATTTGTAGCGTTCCACAGGATCATCAGCCTGCAGAGAGGCCATGTAGCGGCTCACCACCGCCGCGCCACTGATTATGAGTAAATTACTTGTTTTCTTCTCATTTTCGCTGGGTTTTTAGCACTCCCGCAACAACATTGAAGGGCCAAATCCCAAACGGGCACTACGCAAAGGTTAATAATCCTGTTAATTAATGAACAAACCTGATATTGAGCATAACATATAATCGCTGAAGGATTACAACCCAAATTAGTAGAGTTGCGGCAATTAGACTGATGATTAACGTTTTAAGTGTGAGACTAAGAGCCCGTGTGCTCCACCACGGGTTGTAAAACGTGTACTGTTGTTGAGGGAGGTTGTGGAAATGTTAGCGTGCGCATTAAGCGTGGTGCGCGCCGCGGTGTGCGCGCCTGGGGTGGCTGTGAAACGTACGGTCCCAGCGGGGGCGAGCGGCAACAGCTGGTCCCGCTCTAGCCCGGTGCTGCGCACAAAATGATCTCTCCATCAGCATGCGCTCGCATCTGTATTCATCCATGAGTCTTATCAATAAACAGACCACTGACAATTAGGTGAATCCGAGGGGGGACGAAACCTCCATCTACCAAAAAACTCCAGCCGTACGCTTTAATCACCGCTAATCAATAAAATGCTGTCAGATCTTTTAATTAAAGTTTTATTTGTTGAGAATCGTGTCGGCGAGATGCCGGCTTTCTATCAATGGCAGCGGGACTCTTCGGCGCCACTGCTTGGCCGGTCACGCCGGGGGTCCGCGCTTCTGTAATTGCATTTTGTCACCTACAGAGGGAGGTGAGGATGCCAGTTAAAGGTAGAGGGGGAATCTCTCCTGAACAATTATTGTCGAGCAAATTACCAGGTAGGCAATATCTAAACTGTCAGGAGAGGTTAAGAAGAAATGCTTTAAGGAAATGAGGCGCTCAGCCGTTCATCATGGAGCCGGTTTCTGAGTCCAAATTGAAAAAATGTCATTCTATCTACAGGAATTAGAGCATGTTAGCTTTGCTCATCACAGCCGCTGACAGAGGATGGCGGGGAAAACTGTGTCAAAAATGCTCTCTCTTTTCACTACGGCTGTCCGTCTGAAATAAAACCAAGCAGGCTGAAACCGCTGGCTGTACGGAAGAGATTACAGTAAACGAGAGAAGAAACCCCTCAATTCCCCCCTTAGTGGTATCAATGGAAAACAGTTTTGTAGTCACATGAGAGCTGTATGCTGCCATCTGCTTCATTCTCAGCGTGGTGCCTCCACACACACACACACACACTGACTCACTCTGGTGCACATGCAAAAATACACAGACACGTGTACAAGTTTAATAAGGGTGAATGCAATTTAAGGAATAAATTCAATTTGAGAATCAGAATGTATTTATGCTTGACGAAAAGTATATCCTTTTAAAAGGACAGCAGTGTCGGCGTGGCATTTAAACTGAAAATTAGGTTATGGTAAAACCATCTCAGCAGAGTGGAGTCACTGAAGCAGTGGAAGGGTTTAAGTCAAGAAACCGTAGAATCAAACATAAACTAGCATAATCAGGAAGCTGGACAGCATAACGCGATAGAAATAATAAGTTATGCCTTAAGAACAAACACTGACATTCAGTAAATTTATTTAAAACAGATTTGTCTTTTCGTATCAATAAAAATCTGTACCTTTTGACATTGACTTCCATGTGTTTGAAATTATTATTTGATTAAATCTAAATCTTAGATTTTTCATATTAGTCCCAAAAACTTAACAGATAGATAGATCGAGAGACACATAGATACAGTACATAGATAGATAGTCCTATGTCTAACTGTGTAATTTCTATTTTAAACATTTGTACAATATATATAGATTCATGACATATATACAAAAATTGCATTAAATATACAAAAACATATTTCTGGCAAGAAGTCAATATAAGAAATTCAATATAGGTCAAAATATGAAATAGTTCTGTCATATTTAAAGAAAAACAGAATTGTTTACATTTTGCAGATTTATTAAAAAAGAAAAACTGAAATATCACATGTATTGAGTATTTAGTCCCCTTTGCTCAGTATTTAGTAGAAGCACCCTTTTGATCAAATAGTGCCATGAGTATTTTTGGAAACGATGCAACAAGTTTTTCCACACCTGGATTTGGGGATCCTCTGCCATTTTTTTTTAGCAAACTCCATGCAGTCTTTAATGCACTGAGGAGAGGCCTCCTTCCTTGGTGGAAGACTGAAGTGATGGTTGACCTTCAACAACTTTCTGCATCTCTGGAGCTCAGCCACAGTGATCTTTGGGTTCTTCTTTACCTCTCTCACCAAGGCTCTTCTCCCCCGATAGCTCAGTTTGGCCGGACGGCCAGCTCTAGGAAGGGTTCTGGTCGTCCCAAACGTCTTCCATTTAAGGATTATGGAGGCCACTGTGCTCTTAGGAACCTTAAGTGCAGCAGAAATGTTTTTGTAACCTTGGCCAGATCTGTGCCTTGCCACAATTCTGTCTCTGAGCTCTTCAGGCAGTTCCTTTGACCTCATGATTCTCATTTGCTCTGACATGCATTATGAGCTGTAAGGTCTTATATAGACAGGTGTGTGAATGAGAGGTGTGTGACAGCCACAGCATGTGAATGATGCCACTCCCGAGCCTTTGCACAAGATGGCCACCGTTTCCAAGTCATTGTACTAGATGGCTGCCAAATCAGAGTCTCTGCACAAGATGGCCGCAGAGCCCGGGCCTTTGCACAAGATGGCTGCACCCCCTGAGCCACTGCACCTGTCTTTAGCCACCACGGACGTCACACCAGTGTTCCTGGGCGTTGTGAGTATTGCACATGAGGACTTCAAGGCTGTTCTGAGGCAAAAAAGGACTAATATCTTGTTTAGCAGACTCCCCGTTGTCAGTAAGGGCAGCCGGTGTGACCAGGGTCTCTACATGGCCTGTCTTAGAGACTAATCCCCTGTTTTTAGTGCTTCCTGTTATGGCAGTTGGTTTTCTGAGTGTGTGGGACACTCACTGCTCCCCAGAACCCTCCTGTGAATCAGACTGTGATCCCGATCCGCCATGGCCCGAGCCGCCAGAGCCTGTCAGCATCCCAGATTTCCGTGGCCCGAGCCGCCTGAAACTAAAAGCTAAACTTCCAGAGGTTCCACCAGTGGCTGCACAGCCTCACGAGGTGTCAGCCGACTCTCCAGAGGTCCTGCTAGTGGCTGCACGATTCACGGAGATGTCGACTTCGGTCGTAGACTCTCCAGGGGGTCCTCTATAGGCTGCACAACCTTTGAGTCTGTCCGTCAGGGCCGTTCTAGAACTCTCGCCTGCACTGTACCGGCCTTGGAGGCTGTTATTGAACTATTACCCTGCCCCGTACCGGCCATGGAGGCCATTTAACTGTTGTCCAGCTCCTAGCTGACCATGGAGGTCATTGAACTTTTATCCAGCCCCGACCCGGCCACGGAGGCCGTTGAACTTTCGCTCTGCCCTGAACCAGGTCCAGGGGCCGTTGAGCTCTCACCCGGTTCTGCCCCAGCTACCGAGACCAGTCACCCTGAACCGGACGTAGGTACGAACTCGGTTTAGAGGCCACCATTAACATGTCTCTGCTCCTCTTTGCAGTCTGGTCTCCTGCTCGGCCCTGGAGGGCAGCTCCAATATCTGATCCGCCCTGGTGTGCTTCTCCACCATCTGGTCCACCCTGATGGGCATCTCCTCCATCCGCTCCGCCCCGATGTGCGTCTCCGCCATCTGCACCGCCTAGGTGGATATCTCCGCCGTCTGCTCCTATAGTAGGAGCATCTGGAAGCCGCTCTGTAAAGGGGGGGGGGGGGGCTATGTAATGATCCAGCTGGAAGTGCCAGCGAGACCTGCTAGATGGCACTCCAGCTCCATGTGAACTAATTGTGTGTGTGTCTCCGTTACCTATACCTGGACTTTTATTATGAACTTGTGTCTCCACCCACCTTATCTGTTGCTATGGACACTCATCCGTTCCTCCACCCCTAGCCTTGTTTCTATGTGTATTTAAGCCCCGGTTGTCTCTGTGTGAATTCGCTGTTCATTGTTGGATGTATCCCATGTTTACTCCCTTTGTGAGGCCTCCGTGTTTCTCAGTGTTTCTCAGTGTAAGTAAACTAAGTCTGCATATGGATCTGCACGCCTCCTCTCGTCTCTATTGTGACACATTACATACTATTGTAACAACAATACATTATGCATTTTTATATGTAACGCTAACCATGCAGTAAGTACATGTAGTTAATTAACATTACTCAGTACCTAAATGTATAAATTTACACTGTAACAAGAACCTTGAATACTTTGTAATATACTCTTCAGGTTTATTTTGGTATGTGTATGTTTTGTATGTGTATATGAATTATATTATACAAGCTATATCTTTGTTCATAACATGTATCGTGTCGAGAATTGTGTGAATCGTGGCTTGTGAATCAGGCGCTGGCATCATTGTGCTGCTGATTGTTTTCCTGCGTCACTGAGGCTGCTAAGCTAGGCTAAGTGCTAGCATTACAGTCCATACCCAGACAGCCACCATGTTTCTCTGGACGTTTCTCTGGCTTTTCTCATCTGTGTTAACTCAGCGTTGAATTTGCTGTTGCCCGAATAGCACAATTCCGTTTTTATTATTGTTTTTCTGTGAAATCGGCCCATTTTAATGGTGGCATGGAGTGTTAGCAGCGAAACGGCTCTCTGGGGAGCAGAGCATCAGGCAGCTGAATTTCCACAGCCATTAAGCAGTCTCCATTCAATTAGAATGCATAGAATCCTGACACGCCATAACTTACAGCCCTCTCGGCCAACATAAAGCATGTCTATAGCGCAGCTCCCCACTCTAAAAATACTGAGCCAATCTGACCGCCACTTTTATAGGAAGCTAATTACATCCTTGATTTTTTTGTTTCAGAAAATTAAACCTGGATTAATGGTTCACCTTATTTGAGGGGGAGCGGCGTGGCCCAGGTTTGTGTGCTTTAATGCAGATAGATACAGTGAGGCAGGAGAAGGAGGAGGGAGATGATTTTCTGCAAGGAGTCGCACAGCCTCAGACTCGCCTGCCATCAATTAGACTGCGTCACAGACCAGCACTCTCATACCTCCACATCTAATAAATTATGCTATGTATCAGAAATGGCACGGTTACCTATTTAAAAAACAGGATTGTGTCGGGGCGAGCCGTAAATATGAAATATGAAAGGCAACAAATTGAGACAGTCAATAAAATCTGAGATTTGTTACCAGACTAAATGCTACGTGCAGAAAGGTGTTGCTGACGATCAGAAATTATGATGATAGAAATGGACTTTGATTGGTGTTTAATTTTTTCGCTGGAGTGGATGCTTCTTATTTACCACCTGATTAATTATACTCCACTTCCGGCAAATACAGGCATTAGTCCTAATACAGACGTTATTGTAAAATCACCTCTTTCAGACTGTGAGATTGCTCTCATTTATTCATTATTATTGCATAGAAAATCTCATTTAAAAAGATGCACCTTGCTGTTTTCCATTTCCGTGGTACAGAAGACAGTGGAAAATCAATGTGCTTGGTGTATTTATGCTCACCCTTGTGAAAAACTTCAGCATACTTTGAGTACTCATTATGGAAATAATATATTTTAAGAGAATATACTGTATATGCCGTACACTTAAGTGTGAACTTGAAAATATAATGATTTAAAATTTAAAATGTTTTATATTTTACATTTACATCCGGTTGATCTTAAGAGCCTTTTTTGACGCACTTAAAGGAACAGTTCATGCAAAAATTAAAAAGACAAAAAGGAAGTCAATGGATTCCAGCAACTGTTTGGTTTGAAATAAAGATAAGTATATATTTTTTAATATATATATATATATATATATATATATATATATACACATATATAAAAATAACCTTTTTGCTACCTCCTATGAAAAAATATAGTACAATTTGATATCAGAAAATGCTACCTGTTAAATTATGTTTTG
>JAUCMT010000160.1:1658579-1683717 GCA_032357475.1 Enteromius thamalakanensis | reverse complement strand
AAAGAGGCACAAAATCTCTTTCCAGAACATTCTCTTACACCGTTCCTGGCTGGTGGAATGATCTTCCCATCACTATTCGAAATGCCAACTCCCTTACAACCTTCAAACGACTGCTGAAAATCTCTTTCAACACTACTTGACATCATAAAAAAAAAATCTTAACCCTACTCTCTCCCTGTCTAGCCTGCACTTATCTGAACATTGCCTGTTATACGATATTATGAGCACTTCCTAAGTTGTTTTTTGCCTCTTTAGGACTAACTGCTTGCTGTTCCCCCAACTATAAGTCACTTTGGATAAAATTTAATCAAATTTAAGGTAGTGACAGTTCAAAGTTAAAGGTAATGATTTTCAATACAATTTTGACTTATATTACAGACATTTTAAAACAAAACAAAAAACTGAAAAAAATAATCTGATTCGGGAAATGCCCAAGGTTTCCACCACTCCGTTTAGAGATCAGGTGGTGAACCTGCAAGCTCTGCCCTCAGAGGAGGCAGACCCAGTCCTAGCTTTGCTTTGTCCCATCCAAGCACTAAGATGCTACATTGACCAAATGCAAAGCTTCAGGGCCTCAGACCAGCTTCTTTTTGTCACAGAGCCCGGCAGAAGAGGAATGGCCGTCTCCAAGCAGAGGATGGCCCACTGGATAGTGAATGCCATTACCCTAGCCTACCAGGAGACGGGTACGAATGGTCCGGTCCATATGTGCATTCCTTCTGAGACCTCCTACGGGAAGGCCAGACTTCCGTACATCTCTGTTCAATGAACAGGGACGTCCCAGTGTTTCAGATTACAGAATGGATAGTGCTTGAAGCAGTTCTGGTCTCTTGTGTGAGTCCTGGCCTAAAGAGAGGGTGCTGGTGACTTCACAGGACACTGAAAGGGTCAGCATCAGTGGCGTTTTGGTAGGGATCCCAATTCGTCTGTCATATCTGACTTGACTCGGAGTGACCGACTGAAAAGGAACATCTCCGTTACATATGTAATCCCCGTTCCCTGAAGAAGGGATGGGAGATTTCATGTCCATGCCCCATGGTGCTGTAGTGCCACTGAACACCGGGAAATTCTGCTTTTGAGTTGGTTGGTTATGACTGAGACCTCAAATAGATGTGTATAGATATGCCCTTTCTGTCATATGTAAAGCATGCAGATATTCAGAAATAAATGTTGTCTACAAGCCACAACACTTGTGGAACTGGCTTTTAACTGAAAAATAATTTTTCATATTTAGGACAACAGCCTTCTCTGAACAGCATCTCATCACACAGGCCCCTGAAGTACACTGAAGGTGTATAACCACAGTTAAAATGACACTCAAGCACGGTACATGTTCTTCAGTGCTGTTAGTGAACTTACTTTTTTAAAGAACGACAAATTAAAACAATTGTTTTCATATTATGTTTTCTGAAAGTAAGGTTTTTAAGTAATATGCATTTATGGTTTAATGTATACTACAAGTGCACATTCAGTTCAATTAATTGCATTTCTTTTTCACAAGGATATATTAATGAAGCACAGTTTTCTGCAGTGTTCACGTTTTTGTCTTTTGACCAATCAGATCTGTCCTTTTTCCACGGTTCATCCATGTAGGTCTCCCTGCAGTTTCTGACCTTCTTTTCTTCTAATTGCTTGTTACATAAATCTGTCCTGAAGCTTGAATTAAAAGCCTTTACAGCACACTCACCTGAGCTCATGAAAGGCCTGCCGAGTGACTTTGACAAACTCCAGAACAGCCACATTTGTTTGTCATTAGTATGAGCACACCTTCTGCACATGTGTGTGTGTTCAGAGCGGCCCGTGGATCACAGAAACGGGTTTCGTGGCTGGTGGCCGATCACAGGTGAGCAGTCCTGCCATCAACAACAAAGTGTGGTCCGGCGCATTCAGAGGTCACAGAGGTCACCGCCGCTGCGGGGTCTGACAGTCTGACAGATTAAAAGAGGTGATGCTGAACTGATGTTTTCTGGACCACCCGTATCTCCGTTCTGTTTGCATTATTGTGAGGGGAGCTTGGTTTAGACACAGCCTGAATAGACAGAGCCATAAAACTAGACCAAATCAGATGTGATGTATATGAGGCCAATGGGGCCAAATCGGACATATTTCCACAGTGACTGCCACCGATTGTAAGAAAGAAAAGTAAATCCAGGTGCAGGTCGGGAACAGATCTGGCAACTCTAGGAATAGAAGCCCCACCTTTCAGTGGAAAGAGCGCATCACATTTTTTTTGCACATTGACTGAGCACAGCTACCCACAAACAAACACGATCATTTAAATGGTTTTGTTTCATCAATTTCTTTAATGGAAGAAAGAAAGATATTAAAATGTTTTCTGAAAGATAATGCGATCAAGATCATGCTGAAAATATAGCTTCACATCAAAAATTACATTTCACAATACATTAAAATTGTCAAACTAATGCATAGTATTAAAGTTTTCACTGTTTTTTGATGAACATATGCAGAGCATATAACAATGGTGTGCACAGTATAATCTCAGCTCAAGAGTTACTTCCATTCCCAAGTCTCATAAAGTCTTGGTCAACAAAACAGCAAATGTTCTCTCTTGTTCACAGATCACCACCACTTGGGAACAAATGAGCGTTTGCATGACCGTAATCATGAGACCACCTCGCTGCACACACAGCTCTAGCAGCAGCACACCAATGTTTTTTCTTTCTTAACAACTCCATGACATGTTCTTCATTTCCACAGATGAGATGCAGCTTTGTGGTGGCCTTTGAACTATGGGAGGTATTGAAGGATTTAGAGTACGTCTGTGTGAGAGCCCAGTGTTTCTGCCAAACGGCCCTGAGCAGACTGGCTGTGCTCATATCTGGGGAGAGAAAATTAATGCTTATTAATGGGGCCTATAAAAGCGACTAATTGAGCATTCCGGAACTTGCTGAGTTTGGCATCTGCTGCTGACATTCCACAGCACAGGGCTTCACACACACACACCTCGGCTGTCTCTCTCTGACTCTCTCTCTGACATTAGGTCAGGCCATTAAAAATCAGAGAAGCTCGACAGGTTATTACTGTGACTGACATGTTAATGACACCTGGGCTCGCTAGCCAGGGTTCAGCGCGGCGCGAGTCGGTGTGAATTGCCTTCTTTGAAGAAGCCGCCGCTTAAGTGTTGGGAAGTCACAATTACGAAATGCGTGAGGATTTAAAACACACATGTATTTTGGTGTCTGCTTCTGATGGGTTTGAGTGAGGTCATGTGTCTTTCATTATCCGGGGTTTTTCTAATCAGCCTGCAGTGGCTGAGATTAAACAGCACGGAATTGTGCCGTCGTAAATCCAGCTCACCTTGGAGAGCAGAAGGGAAGTGCACATCTGTAAACCAATCATCGCTCGGCTCCCTGTCAGACGCACTCCCACCCAGACGTATAGACCACATATAGAGAAACAGTTCACCTCACATAATTCAACTTCTCAGCTTCATGCTCTTACAAACACATAGGCCTATGTGTTTTTTTTTTTCATGCAGCACAAATGAAACAGAATGTCTTGAATGCTGTGAATGGTAACCAGAGGTTGTCAAGCTCCAAAAAGTACTAAATAAACGTCAATCAATCACTTATAATTTAAGAAAAACACTGTACTTCATAAAATTCAAATTCATAAAAAGGCCATTTAATTGGAGTTAAAGTAAGATGCTTTTCAGACAAATTGTTTTAAAACAAATTCATAAAATAAAATTATTAATTTGACCTGTTGACTAACTTACTATTGATACTTACTATTTCAAAAAATAAAGCACAGTTAGTATATTTTAAAGGTAATGATGACAATTGCATCATTAGGAATCTGTAATTATACAGATATATATAATTTCAGCAATGTCAAATTATTAATCACATCCAAAATAGTTTTTGTTTGCATAATATATATGTTTTGTATAGTGTATATATAAATACACACACATATGGTATATATTTTGTAAATATTTACATGTATTTACATGTCTATATTTATATTCATATTATTTATGCTATAAATAAATATATTTAATACATGTAAATGCATGTAAACATTTTCAAAATATATACTGTATGTGTGTGTGTGTGTGTGTGTGTGTGTGTGTATATATATACACACACAATAAATATACACAAAACACATACACATATTATGCAAACAAAAATATTTATGTTAGATGCATTTTATTGTGATTATTTGTTGCACTAGTATATATATATATATAAATGCATGATGTGCAACTTTTAATAGAAATGACATTAAGGTATATTGAAATTGATCATAAACACTTGTCAGCACATTAACATTATAATTAAACCATATTTCTGTGTAAAGAACCTAAAGTACATACTATAGAAGTACAAGCATGAAACTACTTTTAAAGATGAACTGAAGTCCTACTTAAGTGGTTAAAAAAACAAGTGGTTAATAATCGAATAGAATAAGCGTGTTTGGCGTGGGCTGGGAGCTCGGCGGACTCTAGGGATTTTAACCCCTTGGTGACGAGGGTTGGACAGAGCTTGGCATCCAGCCTGAACCCCAAGAGCCCCAAGAGGAAGGTGAGGTCTAAAGGCGGAGTATGAGGAGGTGAAGGGATGCAATGAACAAGATCCCAGAGAAGGGGAGTTTGCTCAATTTAAAAGAAAACTTATTAGCTCTGATAGGGTAATCAGATAATAGGCTGATTGATCATTGTGATTAATCATTTGTATGTGCTTCTCCTGAAATTTGTTTATAAACATCATTTAATTGCATTCAATTTAATCTAAATTATAATAACTTTTTATTTCACATGCAATTAAGTGTCTGAAAACACATTAATTTTGCACTTAAGTACACTTGTTTTTTCCATGCATGGGATATAGCATCTGTGCTATATTTTGACATGACGTTAGGATAAATAAATAATGAAAGAATTCTCATTTTTGGGTGAAGTATTCTTTATGCTGTTGAGCAGAAAGTGTGGATAAGAGTTTTGCTCGTCAAATTTTCTCCTCACCCTGCCGTCTGTTTGTTTTCAATAACACTTAATAGAGAAAACACACATACACATACACAGGTCATGTGCCTCTCCGGGTCATTTTCTCTTTTTACCTCAAGCTTAATGAATTCAGTGCATCGATTGGCTTGATGATTCACTCTGTGATATTCCTACTATTATGCCTGAGCATTTCTAGTTTCCAGTCAAAAACACATTTCATCGCTCCTAGGGGAATCTTTCAGGTCTATAAGAGAAAACAGCCCGGTCTCTCTCCTCTTGTGTTACTCAGAGATGTGAAGACCCCTGTTTTATGAAGCGGAGGTGTCACTGGGGTGAAATTCAGGCAGATTACAATCTGTTTTGGTCACTATTGACTTCCATTGTATTTTTTTTTCCTACTGTGAGAGTCAACGGTGACCAAAACAGCCTGGTCCCAAACTTTCTGAAGAAATATCTTCCTTTGTGTTCGGCAGAACAAAGAAATTCATACAGATTCGGAGGGTGAGTAAATGATGAAGAAACTTTCATTTTTGGGGGAACTATTCCTTTAACTGTAAACAGAATGTATCTTTTTCCGATGCTTTTTACTAACTGAAATGAAACGTATTATAATTAGTGCTGTCAATCAAATAATCATGATTAATTGCATCCAAATGAAAAGCTTTTGTTTACATAACATATGTGTTTGTGTACTGTGTATATTTATTATGTATATAATCACACATGCATGATATGTCTGTATGTTTATATTTTAAATATTTATATACAATACAAATAATATGAATATAAATACATATAAATGTTTTCTAAACATATACTATGTGTGTGTGTGTGCGTGTGTACAAATACACAGGACAAACATATTATGTAAACGAAAACCTTTATTTTGGATGTGATTAATCGTTTCACAGCACTAAATAATAATTCAGTAAGTGGTTTTAATTAAGTTATTTTAGCTACATTTCAACTACATTTATTTAAATGTAGCTAAAATACTTGTATAAATGTAGCATTTTTTTCAGTATAGTAAAATACTACATGTAATAATAATCAAGTACTTTGGCATGTTAGTTAACACATCAAAATAATGAAGTGCACTTCTTTTTTCACATAAAGCGTCTGAGGAAACATTGTAAGCCACTTTGATGTTAGCATGTTGCTAAGCTAACAACATTATACTTTAAGAAAGTTCACAGTAAACAGCCCGTTTAAATATTCATCCATTTTCAGTTTCATTAAAACATTAATATGCTTCTGAATGAAATCAAACAAGTTTGAAGTGTAACTATGATGGAGTATTCTGTAGTGCAATAAAGAAGTGCACTTCATTATTTTGATGCGTTCATTATCATCAGACTATAATTACAACAAACTCATAATGCTAAAATAATTAGGAAATTTCCTCCCACTATCAATAAAGTGAAAAGTAATCCAAGCAGTAAAAACAACTTTGCTCCATACAGCTGTGAGGAAATGAACTCACAGACAGTTTGCATTGTGTTTGTTTTCACTGCAGGGAAATTGTAATGTTAAACCGTGTTGTTTTTATAGTGTGTACTGTTCATTAAAGAGAAAGACAGCGAGAAGAGGAGAGGAATGGATTATTGTGTTGATCTCAGCGTTTCTCCTGACTGTGGCAGACACAGATCAGTGCTGTTATAGATCAGCTCAGAAAATCAATCTGGAGAAGAATACTAACGACCTTTAGATCTCTGAATCCCTTCAAACAGGAGCCAATCATGTCCACTAAGACCACACGGCCTGAGAGAAGAGCCAGCTGGGCCACTGCTGGACACACACACATTGAGACTCCATATTTAATGGGGTTTTTATACTGTACACACTGTATCTACCTCCTAGAAAACATAGCATTTTTACTTTCTCCAACCCTCTCTCTGTATGATTTATAAGCCTTGGGAGCAATGTCCACATAAGTTATCTTCTCCTTGTAATATGTCTTACCCATGACTTTATCCAAATTTGTGTTCTCAGATGTCACAAAAAAGCACACACACACACACTATCTAAATATTAGATAACACAGCCTTAATGCTTTACATTGTAATGAACAAAACACTTTCACTAAAATATTTACACATTTAAATTAAACTATTTATTTTTTTCACAATTTTGGACATCCTCCAAAAGATGTCAGAATTAAATCATGTCTAATGAGAATTTTATGTACAAATATATAGTATACAATGTACAATAGACATTTGTATTGTGATGTACAATATTTAATATCGCTGAAATCGGGCCAGTAAGGGTTTTTTTTTTTTTTGTGGAATAAAAATTTGTCTTTTATTGAGCAAGAATGCATTAAATCAATTAAATGTGACAGCAAATGCTTTTATTTTGTTACAGAATGTTTTTATTTCAAGTAAATTTTTATAAAACTTTCTATTCATCAAAGAATCCTGAAAATAAATCCGCAGAATTTGGAGCAGCACAACCTTTTTCAACACTGATAATAATAAGAGATGTTTCCTTAGCAGCAAATCAGTATATTAATATGATTTCTAAAGGAATGTGAGACTGGGGTAAATTCAGCTACACCATCACAATAATACATTACATTTCAAAATATATTCAAACAGAGAAAAGGGATTTTAAATTATACAATTATTCCAAAATATTATTTTTTATTGCATTTATATTACATTTTTGGAAAAACAAAAATAAATAAATAATAATAATAATGTCACCAAGCACCCAAATTATATATATATCAATTTAATATCTTTATTTCTAAAACTATTAATTAAATAAAATAAAAAATATACATTTAAGAGGTATATGTCCTGTGATGGTAAATATAATAAAGATCATATCATATGTAGAGTCAAGCGGTTGATAGTGTGTTGGTTGTAGTGTTAAAATGCCTCCTGTTGAATCTTTTCCTGAAAGTGTGTGTGTGTGTGTTGGAGTATGTGGGCCTATCTGCATGTGCAGGGCTTGTCTTTATGTATTGATGTAACACACACATTAGCGTGCATGTGTGTGTGTGTTTCTCTCTGTTGCCGGTGCTGTCAGCGTGCTGAACGCCTCTCACAGCTTGTCAAAGGTGTTGACCAGAACCCGCACGAGGCTTTTTCCTCTCTAACAACTGCACAACACACACACACAGCTCCATAGGTGCCCACTCCTCTGACAGGATGTGCTGCTGGCACAAATTGTAATTCATAAAGGTTAAGGGGGTCAATGCCTTTTATCAGCCGCCCGTGTGTGTGGGAGTGTGTGCTGTCTGATGAGGGCCGCATGCAAATACACCCTCTCAAGATGTTCAGCTCGCTGAAGGGGGAAGGGTGTGTAGTAAAGAAAGAAAAAACAGACAGTCGAGCGGGAGAATGAGGTGCAGGAGTACTGAGAGGACCATAACCAACTGGAAATATAGACTTCAGAAAGTGATCAAGAGGGTAAACAGAGGATAAACGTGACCGCACTCACATTGAAGGAGAGAGACCAACTGCAAGTCTGACAATTAAACATCCACATATTGTTCCCTGGTGAATAATCTGTCTTATAGGCTTCTCATAAAAGCACTTTTATGCTCATTTGGCCTTGTTTGAAATTTTTATATGGAAAAAGCTAATACATTTCAAAAGAGTAAAATGTTGCAGACACAAAACTATGAAAATAAGGCATACGCATGATAAAAAGGGCATAAAATAAACATAAAAAGTATGTCATTTTAATTTTTTTATGTTTATATGTATATGTTAATTTTTTTCCTTTTTAAAATGTTTTTTTAGTTATTTCAAATTATATGTATATGAATATATATTTCTTTATTTATCCAAAAAAAAGCAATATGCATGTGTACTGTGTATTTATTTTAGATATAAATACTCACACATACAATATATATTCTGAAAATCCTAACATGTATATATTTACATTATTATATTTTATATTATATATAAACATTACATTTTCTAAAATATTTACATGCATGTGTTTGTATTTATATATGCATGCTAAAAACACACATCTATAAATATGAAAAATAAAAACTTTTCTGGATGCGATTAATGATGATTTATTTTTGACATCACTTACAATTGTTTTATCATTTTTTAATAGTTTTCATTTAAATTTTACTTAAAAGCTTTAATGTAGACACAAATAATACAAAATGCACGTACTAACAGTATGTGACATTACAGTCATGTATAATATCATATCATAATATCATTCTTTTATTTTGTCTGTTTAGCTATTATACTGAAATACATTATTTTGCATTTGTTTTTATCCAATTAGTAAGAAATGCCTTAACCCTTGGCAGTTTGAGCAGGTGAGAATCTGTACCTCCATACAAGCTACACAATACATCTTATTTGCCCATAAAAGGCACACTTTAGTACCCTTAATCTACATATTACTACAAGTGTATATATTAGTACCTTTTGAAAGGGACTGCCCAAGTGACGGCTTTAAGAGAGAGATGGATAGTTTTTTTTGGTTTGCAGGAAATATATGGCCAGTTACAGCAAACAGCAGCATGCAGTTTACTATTGTTTAGCACACAAGGTAAATGTAGTCTGTAGTCACCCTGGTACACTACACAGACAGTAAATTACTTACGTAGCACACAGACTGTGTGTTACAGGAGTAGTGTGAGTGTGTGCTCACTGACCCCCTCTGCTGGAAAGGGACATGGGAACATGAACCTTTTCTTTACAGACCAAATTAAAACAGTGCTATACAACAGCTGAATGCTCAGTCATTTTCTAGCATATTTTGAACAGTTTATTGTTCAATTACTAAAATAATGACTTCATCTTGGTTTAGATTTGTTTGTGCTTTTACCCCTAACATATACACCAACTTTATAGAGCCTCTTTAATAAACCTCTATAAACACACTTTACAATAAGGTTCCATTGATCAATTTTAGTTACCATGCAAAAATACCTCGGAAGCATCTATTAATCTATGTTCATGTCAATGTCAGCACTTCCCATTAAAATCTAATAATCTGGATTCAAGCTAACATGATCTAATGAATTATTATCATTATTAACAAAAAATGTAAAATGCTATAACAAATGTATTTCTTATTAATTTAAGTTATTAATGCATTGACATTAACTAATGGGAGCTTGTAATGCATTACATAAAATATAAGATGCCTTCATGAAATACACGTTCTTTTGAGTTTTATGCATATATTACTACATCAGAAAAAAAGTCATAATCATTAAAAGTCAAAAATTATGTCATAATTATGATTTACCAAAGCATTTATTATGTGGCAGAAATGGACTTCATACTTCCTTTATAAATGCAGGATTAGCTCAATTAGGACATTTAAGTAAACACTGAAATGTTTTAAGATCATTCAGTGCAAGTTTCTTTAAGTTGAAACATCTCAGATTTAAATTTAGTCTAGGACTAGGTTTAAGATCTGATCTTTAATCTGTGAAACCAGTGGTAAGAGTGTGTATGTCTCTCTCTGTGTGTGTGTGTGTGTGTGATTGAGAGGCTCTCACCTGTACTGATCACACCTGAGGTGGACGTCCTGCACTCATTACCTGAAGCTCCTCACAGCCCATGGCACCCGCAGGCCATTCATCAACCTCAAGCAGACTAAAACTGGCCGTGGATGGGTCCAGCTTCAGCAGACGCTCAGTGACAGCAACACACAAATACTGTATATCATGTACTCTAATCTACATTTGCACGCCTGGAATATAGATTTTTGTTGTTGTTCTTTATTTGCTGAAAAAATCTAAATAAATTTAGAATGATTTATATGTTTGCATTTTCTAAATCATTAATAATAAGACTATACATTATCTAATTAGGTGTGTTTTATTTAAAGCCCCGAAGCTCATGTCCACCAGAAGAAAATCATGCTTTGCTAAATCAGGACACAGACGGTCTAAACTTAAAAATTATAAACTATAAAATTAAATCAAATCTAACATAAAAAGAACTTTTTTTTGTGATCATTTCGACATTTTATTCCATAATTATCCGATTTTTGTCAGTATTTTTTCTCATGGTTTGTTAATTAGCATTTGTAGCTAAATCATTAAGTGCCTTAATATTTTATAGCTGATGCGGAATCTAATAGGCAGCCGGTGTCCTTGTAAATAATTACTTCATATGAACACTTCAAAAACTGTAAAGCTGCTTTCAGTCTCTCTCATCCGAAAGCTGAAAAAATAATCTTTCCATTGATGTATGGTTTGTTATGAAAGGACAAAATGTGGCCAAGACACAAATATTTGAAAATCTGGAATGTGAGGGTGCAATAAATTAATAAAATCAAAATAGTCTATTGAGATAATCACCTTTAAAATTGTCCAAATGAAGTTCCAGGCAATGTATATTAAGAATAAAAATTAGCCAGTTGATACATTTTCTGTAAGAAATTTACTAAATATGATCTTAACTTTATATCCTAATGATTTTTGGCCCATAGAATATACCAGTGCTTATTATGACTAGTTTTGTTCTTCCAGGGTCCAATTATGGTTATGCATTATTATATTGTTGTAGCCTATTTATAATGAAGTCAAAACTATTTATTTCTGTGGCATTATGAATTGTCTCTGAACTCTTTCCAATAAAGCTCGAAAGCAGCGACCTTGCGTTGACGTCACGCAGTATCCGGGTCTTCGCGCAGTGTCTCGCTTGTACGCAGGCGCAGTTCAGCCGGCGGTTCGACCTCTGCCTTCGGTGAGTTGGGTAGAAATAATCGCGTTCATATAAATCTACGTTCATCTTCAGTGTGTGTGATCTTAGAGCCGCGGTTTGCTCGGGATAGTGTTAGCACACGCGCTCGCGGTGTACGACAGACCGATTTCTGCTGCTCTTGTATAAATCCTCTCTGACCTCGTATTTTATTTTACAGAAGTCCCAAGCCGCTCAAAATAAATCACTTCTCTCTCAAAATGTTCACCTGCGCGAAGTTCGTCTCCACACCTGCCCTGGTGAGTTGAGCCTACTTCAGTAAAACACTGTTTTGTTGCTCTTTAGCAGCTGTGTGAGTGAAAGCGGCCTGCAGAGGCGCGAGATGACGTCAGTGACGTTCATTCATTCATTTTTGAGACGCGTTTAACAGCGTGGCGCTAAACGTCACAAGATTTACCTTTGACCTTCTGCTCAGATTCAAAGTTTTCAGCTCGCAAAACGCTTGACCGGTTGAGGTCAAATCCTAAGCTGGTTAATAGCGCATTAATCTCGCCCTCTCCTGTGTTGATGGTTGTGCCCCCCGGTCTGGTATTTCTGAAAACTACTTCCTGTCCTGTAGTACTCCTCCTGACACCTAATAGGTTTAGCCTCTTTGGTAACTTTGAGAAAGTCATTGCAGAGAGTTGTCTTTATCAAGGGCACTATGGATATTAGCAGCCCATTGTTGGTATTGGCCTTGTTGGTTAACCCTTAATTCAATCATGGTGATGAGGTTAAATGGAGGTGTAAATATATCAAGACTATTTCATACTGTCTTCATGATTCAGTGTTGTCGTCAGCACACATCTGTCCTGTGGCGAACCTTGAGCCCAAACTTATGTGCTTTAGAAACTGGCTTATTCCAGAAGACATGCCTTTCACTAGAATGTTAACTACTGTTTACCACTGACCAATGCTTTTTTATTTTATTTCAATTAATAACAGAGTTTTTGTGTGTGTTTTAGGTGCGTGTGGGATCCAGGTCCCTGTACAGGCCAGTTTCTGCTGCTGTGCTTTCCAGACCAGAGGCCAAACCAGAGGTGATTGTCAAATTCCCATTGTTTATATATTGTGTGTGTTTTTATATATATATATGTATATGTATAAGTAGTTTTTTATAGTAAGTCTTAAAGGTCATGCTTTACAGATGATGTACAAGACTTTATAGTAAGAAGAACACACAAGATAAAATGCAGCTTGATTCTTTGAAATGGAGCTTTTCTGATCCACTGCAAGCAAGGTTCTTAGATATATCGCGCAAAAATCGTAAAATTAAATAATTTAAGCCTAAATTAAATCTGTTTATCTTATAAGTAATTGTATATCTCAATATAAATTGGATTTAAAACTCTATTTTTAATTAATTGCATCCAAAATGAGAGACACACATACAGTATATATTTAGAAAATATTTGTATGTTTTTTATATAATTTATATACTTAAGATATGTATGAAGTGAAGAACCACATTTATGCCTTACTTGCCAAACTGAAATTACCATGGAACATGTTTTATTGGATTGTACGGTTTAATGTAAATAGAGATTTTATTCAGAACTGATTTATGTAAAAATGTATTTTAGAATTTGTGTCTAGTGTACATCTTTTAACATGTCTTTTTAAAACCTTTTTTTTTAATTTGCATACCTTGTATAATTTATTCAGAAAACGCCATGAAAGCTTGATTCTGGCATGGCATGAAAAAAAAGTTCTTAGTTTTGGTTACCTGGACTTTCAGTGGAAGGACACAAATCTCAGGTTTTATAAAGAATGTGTTTCAAAACTTAATAAAATGATGTAATAACCATTTTAATTGCAACTGTCTCTTTAAGGTATCATTTTAATAACTTGCTCCTTGTGAACTTGGAAAAGTGAGTTCCTTGAAGTAGACCTCGTATTTGAGCTCTCTGGCTGTTGCTGTTATGGGACAGCAGGTGGCAGGCGAACTCGGGTTGTATAGAGGTCAAGTCAGTTCTCTCTTCTCTTGTAGGTCAGCACCTCGGTCCTGACTCAGGTGGCCCTCAGGAGCTTCCAGACCAGCGCTGTGAGCCGCGACATTGACACCGCTGCCAAGTTCATCGGAGCGGGAGCTGCCACCGTGGGAGTGGCTGGATCCGGTGCTGGAATCGGAACCGTGTTCGGGAGCCTTATCATCGGATACGCCAGGTAAGAGACACTGAAATTCTCTGTTCATTTCACATTGTAATATATGACGAGTTCATTTGCAGAAACGGACAACTGTTTCTAGCCACTATTTTAAAATACAGTTTTTTCTTTGTGCATTTCAAAATCATCATTCGGTTAACCCAACACATTGTAAACATGAGTATTGAAAATTGTTAATGCAAATGAACTCATTTTAGAAAAACTATTTTAAATGTTGTTTTTTCTTTTTCTTTGAGAAGTCTCTTATGCTTTGTATCTGGTTAAATACAGTAAAAAACGATATTGATGAAATTAAAATTTTATATAATAGTTTTCTATTTGAATATATTTTTTAAAATGCAGCTACTTCTTGTGATCAAAGGATTCTTTCTGAAATAGAAAGTTCAAAAGAACAGTATTTATTTGAATCAAACATTTTCTGTAGGAGTATGAAATAATTTGCTATTACATTCAACCAATTTAGACAAATTAGATATTTTTACTTATTTATCCCAAAAAGAAATATCCCCTGAATTTAAGCTGTGTGGTTTCCAACAATGTAACATTGTCCAGATGTATGTCTCTCCATGTAAGCAAGATTAAGACGGTTGTGTGTTATTTTTCAGGAACCCATCTCTAAAGCAGCAGCTCTTCTCTTACGCCATCCTGGGTTTTGCTCTGTCTGAGGCCATGGGGCTCTTCTGTTTGATGGTCGCTTTCTTGATCCTGTTCGCCATGTGAAAATCTGCTAGTTACCTAAACACATTTAGTACAGTTGTGACTACATATTTTTGCTGTTGCTACCAAAACGTCTGCTGTCGGTCTCTGCAAGAAGAGAAAATGTATGAATATAAAGTCCATTCTGTTAAATGAAATCATGGAACAATTAAAAATTGTTTAATTATTTAAACCCTCAATCCTGTTCATGCCCAGCGAAAGAGAAAAGCAACAGCTCCATCGGTGCTACTTGCATATCAAGCCGAGACTCACCATGGAAATAAAGAACATTAGAGCACTTTCTCTACATCAGAATAGAGATATGTTGTGTGTAGACTGTAAGGGTCCATTCAGGGTTAAACTGCTGGTTGATAGTGTGACTGTACATTTATAGCAGTTGGTTGAAAGCCAATTAAAACCTTGATTGCTTTTGTAAATTGCATTAAATAAATTTAGATCACAGTTTACCGTATTGTGTTGTCAGCGTATTTTTTTCACACATTACTTGCACTGTTTTCATTGTTTACAAACACCATGGATGATTTTTGAATTGGTTAACAAGCTAACACACACAACACGTTGTTAACATAACATTACAAAAAACATGATTTTTGAAAGTTGTTATTGCCAATTTTCAATAAACATTGTTACATTATACTTTTTTTCTTCAAGAAGACTCTTTTGCTTACAAAGGCTTTTTTATTTGGTTAAATACAGTAAAAACTGATATTGTTTTCTATTTGAATATATTTTTAAAATGCAGCTTCTTGTGATCAAAGCTACATTTTCAGCATCATTTAATATGCTGACTTACTGATAAGGACAATTTCACATTATCAATGCTGAAAATATTACTAGCTGAATAGTGTGTGTGTGTGTGTATGTACAGCAATGTAATGCTGCCTAATTTTTTATAATGTATGTAAACATGTTTTTCGTTCCAAGGATTTTTTTCAAAAATAGAACAGTATTTATTTGAAAGAAACATTTTCTATAGGTGTATGAAATAATAGTAATTAAAAAAGAAAATAATATATATATACTATTATTTATATTATATATATATATTATTTTCTTTTTTTAATTACTATTATTTAAAACACCATGGATATTTCAAAAGAAAAGCATGTATTTAAAACACAAATTTTCTGTAGGAGTATGAAATAATTTACTGTTACCTTGATCAGTTTAACAATTAAAAAACGAGTTAAAAAGATAACAAACAGAGCTCATCACTCGCGAGATTTGAAGCGGGAAGGGCTCAGCAGGGCATTTAATCATCCCGAGATCGGAGTTTAAAGGGCTTGGCTCATGGCTTAATTATCGCGACAGTTTCGGCCAAATCTCGCGAGAGGTAATAAGTGGGCTTTGGCTCTTCAGGGTTCAGCCTGCGGGTGAGTAAGCGCGTCAACGAACAGCAATTATTAACAAACACGCCTTTCTACACAAGCTTTCGGGTGACTAGCAGAATCGTCTGAATGTGTAACACCATAGAATGCATTTTTATGGCGCATTCAAAACTTGTCAGTGTTTCTTTGTTATTAATATGGCGACGCATGCTAACAGCTAGCTGATGTCCCGTTGAATTGAATGAGAGATGAGGCTAAGCATTGATTAGCCTGCTGAGACAGATGTAAACAATGTGTTAAGTGTCGATACAGTCCCGGTGTCGCTGGAAATACACTAAAGATATGCAGGTTTGTGGTTAAAGACACGGGCTCTTTGAGTTTGGCTCTGTGGGAATATAGAGATACAGTATTATTTAGAGGGATTTAAAACAAAAAATGACAATAGGTTGTGCTGTTATCAGTGTGCATCAGCCTGATCATTACAGCACATCTTAATACTGTATGTGGTGCTTTAATAAGCGCATAGAGACCAATGTCAAGTGTTTACATTTATATGATGCCCATAGTGATGCATAATCCCTGTTATTCTTCTTATAATCTTTGACAGCTTGGTCTGATAACACAAATCATTAAGCTCTTAGTAACAGTAGTACATAATAATACTTACTATTGCAAATGATTATAGATATTGAATAATGATGATTGATATATGAATCACGTGTTTTTCTTTAAGTTATGATGTTGCTGACTTCTTTTCATGTCATCAGGTGGCAGACTGAAGCTGTGAATATGAGTGATGATAAACCGTTTCTCTGCACTGCTCCTGGCTGCGGACAGGCATGTGATCGCTGTTACACACTTAAAGCGATAAAAGATATTATAATAAACACTCCAATTATCTCATATTCTTTTTTTGTCCATTTTGGTTTAATATTACGGTGTACGGTTCATGCATAATGATTGTTTGTCTGCAACAGCGATTCACAAATGAAGACCACCTGGCGGTGCATAAACACAAGCATGAGATGACCCTGAGATTTGGTCCAGCACGCAATGACAGTGTCATCATCGCTGGTGAGTCTGTCATAAAAGTCAGTGGTTTGCAATAAAAGCAAGTGAACATGAACTATTATTATTCATGGTTTTATGGGCTACTGTTGCAGACCAGACACCGACACCAACCCGCTTCCTGAAGAACTGCGAGGAGGTCGGGCTGTTTAACGAGCTCACCAGCCCGTTTGAGCATGATTTTAAAAAGGCCACGGAGGATGACATTAAAAAGGTAAAGATGTCATTTTGTAACTCAGCTGTGTGTTATATATATATGTGCATATATTATATATGCTTGCTCAATTAAATTTATAATTATATACTTTTTAATCTTACTCCTTCCAAAACCTTTGAATGGGAAAAAAGGTGAAAGTGGGGGTTTATATAGGCATTGTAACACAAATGTCTAAAGAATTACATAAAACCATATTAAGATTTCTAGTAATTTCCTCATCCTGTTTTGCTCGATTCATCATTTGTACACCGTTGGAGTATGTTTTTATGAGAAGACACAATGTCAATCTTTCTACTTCCAAATTTTCAATGTAATCTTTGCTGTTTTATTTGTGAAATACACTATAAATATGCTTTTCTGCAATAGTGCTGTCAAAAAGTTAATTGCATATAAAATAAAAGGTTTTGTTTATATAATATACGTGTGTATATTAGCTTTATAGCTAGTGTTTATATTTATTATGTACTGTGTATATATAAGAACAAACATATGCATGTCTATATTTAAGAAAAATGTTTCTATATTTAAAATATAAGAATATGAATACATGCATGTCAGTATTTTCAAAATGCACTGCTCAAACAAATGAAGGAAACACTTAAACAACACAATGTAACTCCGAGTCAGTCACACTTCTGTGAGGAAGCAACACTGATTGACAATCAATATACTGTATAAGTGTGTGTTTACATATACATGATAAATATACACAGGACACACACATATGTAATATAAACAAAACCTTTATTTTGGATGGAATTAATTATAGTTTTTAAATAATTTTCAGTCCCAGTGAGTAAAAGCATGTTACTTTCTTGCTAAGCATTAATTTGCATGCTGTTATTGCAGTTGCCTCTGGACTTGTCTCCTCTTGCGACTCCTGTTGTTCGAAACAAAATAGGCGAGCACACACCCATCGAGTCTCACCGAGACAGTCCCCTTCCTCACCCAGAGTCAACAACCACTGACGACAAGGTGAGGCTCAGGACTCAGCTGGACACAGAGCTGCAGTAATGGCTAGGGCTTTGTTTTAGGTCCTCTATGTGTGGTCAGTAAGAATATCTCATACAAATGAACATGTGGTAAAGCAATGTTAGGGAAAGTTCGCTGCTTGTATGTTTCAACACTCCAGGTTTGTGTGACTAACTTCAGCCTTATTCCACAAGAGAAAGATGTTTGCTGCTTGATTTAGCTTGTCCAAGAGGCGTTTAGATGAAACTACATTTCTTCATCGAGAAACAAACCTTTTCCTCCTTCCCATAGCTCTATGAAGAAATGTCTTAGTTCTCCAGAGCGTGTGAGAAAGATGAGACTTCCTTCCTAAGTCAGCAAACATGCTGATTGTGATTTGAATGAATATTCACTGAGAAGCGTGATTGTTACTTTTACTCGTTGCTTCTAATTCTGAAAAAATATTTTTCTTAATTTTGCATTTTTAACATTGATGATAACCAGAAATGTCCTTGAGCAGCAAATGATCATATTAGGATGATTTCTGAAGGATCATGTGACACTGAACACTGGAGTAATGATGCTGAAAACTCACAGAAACTAGGTTTTAAAATATTAAACGTTATTTAGGTGAACATTATTATCAGATAAACGCAGCCTTGGAAAGCATACGAGACTTAAAGCATTAAAAGCATTTGATTGCAGTCATTTTTTGAGACTATTGAACTCTACAAATTGCAGTTTCTGAGTTGATAGATGAATAATGTGATGCAAAAGCTATAAACACAGATCAGTACTGGCCAGTGTAGTTCTGTGTGAGCGGTTGATGCAGCTTGGCTCTCGTGTGGTGTTTTCAGGAGGTTTCTTTGCAGCCGGCCTCTCTGCCTCCATCCACTATAGTCCGTCCTGCCTCCCTCCAAGTCCCCAATGTACTACTGGCCAGCAGTGAGGCTGGTGTTGTTATTCAGCAAGCTCTCCCATCTCCAACATCTAGCTCTGTTATTACCCAGGTCCCATCCTCTAGTAGACCGATAGTGTAAGTAACTTCCAAGTGTTACTTATTCTGCTCCTCTTAGTTTGCCATCATTTTTTTCATTCGGTGTTTGGTTTTGTCCCTCATTTACTTGGAGAATTTATGATTTAGTTTGAGTTGCTTGTGATCCATGTGCCTTTACGTTTACACCATAGAACTGACAAGTGCTTGACCATCAGACAGGTTTTGTTTTGTTTTACACACCAATTAGAGACATTTCTAGCTGTTGTTTATGTTATCACTTAAAGTCAACATGAACAAAAAATCACTGACAGTTTGATTTAAAATACAATAATTGCTCTGCTTTATATATATTTTTAAATCTTGCCAATAGTTGTTATAAAAATTGCAATATGCAAACAAAAATTATTTTGTGGTATATATGTGTGTATATATAGTGCTGTCAAATGATTAATTTATCGCACACAAAATAATGTTTTGTTTGCTTAAAAACCTACGTTCTGTGTATATTTATTATGTATAAATAAACACATTAATCGTTTACAATGTTAACATGTATTTACATGTCTATATTTATGTCCATATCATTTATATTATATAACATAACATTTTGCTGGAATATATACATGCATGTATGCATATTTATATATACATAAATAGACGTACTCACACACACTTTATGCAAACAAAAATGATTTTGGATGTGATTAATCATTTGACGGCACTAGTATGCATATGCAAGAATAAATTAAATGATAAATAATAAATCTTTCTTATCAGAACTGTTTCAGAGGTGACTAAGAGACAATCACAAGACTTTTAATATCTATTGTTACCTTAATATGTGTACGTATACAGTGGTCAACATTTGAAGTGAATCAAACCTTTTGTCAAAGTTATCCTAAAACCAAATTTTATGAATTTTTCTTTTTTTTTTTGAGTCGCTTCAAATGTTGACTACTGTGTGTGTGTGTGTATATATATATATATATTTATTAAGGTAACAAATAACTATTTAATATTTTAATAATTATTTCTCTTCATTAAAATTATCACATTACAAAAGTAAAATACTGTGAAATTGCTGTTTCATGTTGACTTCAAAGCATGTGTAGCTTGTTTTTGTAGCTTATTTATGTTAGCATATAAATTCTGTACTAGAGTTATGTTATGTTTCCCCATCTCTCTGTCTGTCTTCAGTCCGGTGTCCGGCACGTTTCCGGTTCTGCTGCAGCTGCCTAACGGTCAGACGATGCCAGTCGCCATTCCAGCCACCATCGCCAGCTCCAGCATACACATACCCACTGCCATCCCTGTGAGTGTCCCACACACACATCTCTAATGTGCTTGGAGGCTTCCTGGGACATTAATGAGTCAACCTCACGTCCTCCCGAACCCTTAGACCTTCATATATCTTAGGAACACAGATTATGAGATTTTAGATGACCGTTTTAAACAGCAATACAACTACTACGTTCAGCACCCAGACGGGTAGTAAAGACTTGTTAAAATAGTTCATGTGGAAAAAGTTATGAAACCATAAGAATACTTCTTGCAGAAGCTGGCAATTAGATGTTTTTGTGCAAATAAAAAAAGTATCCTAGTGGCTTCATAACATGACAGCTGAACCACTGATGATACATACAAAGACCTCTTCTGTATTAAAACATCACTTTTTTGTGATAATGACAGCATATTAATTTTTGGGTGAGCTAACGCCTCAAATCAGTGATGACCAACAACATGTTTATTTATGGTTTTGACATAACAAATGAGGTAAGTTTAAAAAGACAGTACAACCATGAGCTCATGAACTTCAGAGAAAGAACTAGAAGTAATTCTGTCTGGAAGGACATGTGACGCAGAATTTGGAAACAGTTATATTAGAAAGCAGCCTAATATTGGAGAAGCCTTTCGATTGCACCTGTAATGTCTACGTAGATAGCTCACAAGGTTTTGGAGTTTTTGTTTCACGTCCAAAATGCCTGCAGAGGGCGGATTTACTTTTGGCTAATAAGTTCATCTCCTTTGTGATGTAGCAGATGGGTTTGTCCTGTTTGTCAGAAATGTGATCTACAGCCGTTTACGGTCACACACACACATCTGAAGTACAGTTACTAGAACAGCACTGAGTGTTCAAACTCAGATTTTTCCTTTTATTTAAAAACCAACCCGAGTACTCACAGGAGACACGTTTGCGACGTATGTTACTACATGTGTAAATCCATCATGAGTGTGCTGGGAAGAGATCCGAGCACTCTTAAACACGGCTCTGGTGGTATGAAGGACACTGCGCTGCTTTCATGACGTCAGCCTGTAAGGTGCGTGGTAATGTATGCAGAGACACATTATCACTCATACACGCGTGTCTGGGGCACTGCAGACCCTGGGAGTGTGTGTGTGTGTGTGTGCGCGTGATGATCTGAGTGGAACACTGAGCAGCATATGATTATGTCCCGTAGGTTTCAGCAGGAGGAAAGGAGAGAGATGGGGGGGGGCTTACACTTTATTGTACATTTAAGTACACCTTACTTAATTAACTACATGTAGGTTAGGATTAGGGTTAATTGCATGCATAATTTATTATTATCATAATAGTAAGTACATGTAAAGTATCACAAGGCCACCTTAATATAAAGTGTTGTTGTATTTAGTTTTTGGCAGGAGGCCTTTTTAATATTAAATACTGTGGTGTTATATGCATGATTGTACGTGGTACATTGTTGCTTTCATTGCTCATAATAGCCACAGATGTGTGTGTTTGTGGGATAATGAGGGGCATGTTTGGGTCTTATTTAGCTCTGTTCGCTGCTCTTTAGTGTGTAGGAGATGATGTATTGATGTTTTCTGTGATGTGTGTGTTTTCAGCTGGTCAGACCAGTCACCGTAGTGCCCAGTGTCCCTGGAATCCCCGGCCCCTCCTCTCCTCAGCCCGTCCAATCAGAAGCCAAGATGGTAATTTACGCCCTGCTCATTTACATATGCATCCACACGCGCCTTGTTTACAAGCATGTTTTAGTGTAAGCAGATTTTCCAGCCAGCAGGGACTGAGGCTGTACAGTCCACACCGCTGAGCTTTGTGTAGTTCCTGTACAAGAGCACAAGAGGGCATCTGGCTGGACTGATGAAGCAGTGGATGCTGACATGAACTTTGATATCTAAAGATCAGCTATTTCCATGTTTGTAGAGAAATTTGTAGATGTAGTAATGGCCAAGAGTTTGGAGAAATTTCTTCATGATTTCACATTTATTACTGCATGGTTTATCAAATAATAGTTCTACAATTTAATAACCACCGTGTTAAAGGAGCTCCAACACTACACTTTAGCTGCTGAGGTGTTTGGTCCCTGGAGTAACTTGGTTGACGTGCTAAATTGCTTACGTTCATGTTTCGCTGTTTAGTACTTCCTGAGCAGAAGACGAGAAGTCCTTTTTTCTTTTGCATCACTTTACAGTTTATTGGCTCCACACATCACTATTATGTACAATGTCCTCTTTAGTATTGAATGCACAGGGAAGTCTTACATGTGTTTATGATATTCCCGAAGTGTTGTGGTCAAAAACCTTTTGCCCTTCCAGGTCAAACACCTACCGACAGCAGTATGCCAGCTACCTATACAGACTGAAACTCTTAATAGTCACAGCACCACTCGATGGCCAAAACACACATAGCTTCGACTCATTAAACACATGTGTCTCCTACACTATTTTGTAATTGTAGTATAATTTAAAATGCTATTTGTTCCTGTAAGCAAAGCTGAATTTCAGCATTCTAATGATTCTAATTTCAGCACCATTCTAATATGCTGATTTGTTGCTCAAGAAACATTTTATTTTTTCTGCTTAATATTTTTGGGATGTTTATTAAAACGTAAGTGAAAGAGAAGAAATGAACGCTTTTGTTTAGCAAAATTTTTAATGTTATGAAAGATTTAAATTTTTTTTTAAATGTTTTTCTTTGAATTTTCTATTCATTTAATTATTTACAAAAATGTTATACATTTTCAAAATGAAATGGAAATAAGAACCATTATTATTAAGTGAGCATATCAGCGTGTTAGAATGATTATTAGGATTTCTGAAGAGCTTTCTTTCAAAAACAGGAATTATGAAAATATGAATTATTACAAACTTTTGACCAGTACTTTCTGCTATTCTCCAGCTCAACCATTTAACCTTGTTCCAGAATATTAAATGTTATAAAAATTCAAAGTGTTATCAAACTAATGTTTTATATATATATTTATATATTGGGACTATACATTTGTTAGTTATTACAGACCAAAATGCTTCCTGACTTTAGAATTTTTTTAAAGACATCTTCAGGTTATTGCTAAAGGAAATTATTTCAAAGTATGAAAAAAGTTAAACATTAGTCTTTATAAAATTAAACCCTTTGTCCAAATAAGTTTTATAATAACTCCAAATTTAAAGCTGATAAAAAGATATAAAAAAACTAGGTTTGTGTTTATTTAGAGCTTTATACCGCAAACAGTGCCGTCAGAATATAATTTATTAAAACCATTTTTCTGTTCAATATATACATTACAAAAAAAACAACCACCAAATATGGAATCTTGATACTTCCTTTTCCACAATATGTATATTGTGAGGATTATAGAAAGGTTTGATTCTAAGAGTCTGTAATACATACTGTAATATGACTTTAAACAGGTTTAAAGTATTATTGTCATGGTAACACAATGCCTGATTTAATATTTTTTAGGTTTTAAGCTTTCAAAAGATACATTATTTATGAAGGTTACTAAAATATGTGATGGAGAGAAAAAAAAGGAATATAGTGCGCCAAGGTGACACTGGGTAAACAAGTTATTGCTCAGTAGGGTCTGCAACCCCAGTACTATCACCAACAAATCTAAATCCAAATTTAGAAGTTTTTAAACTGTTTGCAGCCATTTCCCAAATTCTAATAAAATGCCACAGGAGCTCTTTAAATGAGATGATTTTAAGTCACTAAAAGAATTATGCTTATATTTTAAAGCATCACAAAGCCCTGCTTTATACATGCTTGCATCCAAACATTCATAACATCAGCGTACTGTATGCACATAAAACATATTCATGCACCTTCCAGATAACCTCCGTCTACACAAAACCTCAACTCATCAGAAAACATCTAATGAGCCCTCGTCAAGCAAACACCCCTCATCTCTCTCTCTCCCCTGCCACACAGACACGGCACTTTACAAGGACTGATGATGCTGCAAAGACCACAATAATGATAATTAACTTGCTGAATTTAGAAGATTATGCTGTTAATTAGTTGCAAAATAAAGATAAGTAATAAAGGAGCAGATGGTTGAATAAAACCCTCGAGATGGAGGGCTACTGCTCTGATGGGGCTCCGATGGCAGATATGAAATATGAATCCGACTGGCCCCGCACACATCGTTCACAGTCCCTCTGTTTCTGTCTCTCTCTCTCTCTCTCTCTTTCGCTCGCTCACTCAGCCCTTGTGTGACTCGTTCCACGTGAATAATTTCTTTCTAGTCATATAGAGTTCGGAAAGGGTGTTGCTCTATAAACTAATTTGCTAGATAGATTGGTCTGCCGAGGACGGCTGTTAAAATAATGCTCTTTTCTCTCTTTTTTTCATGAAAATGAATGCGTCCTCCGTCCCTGTGGCCATGGTTACACACCTCACCTGCTGTGGGGCGTTAGTTAACTCTCGTGCTTGACTGCTTTCGGGGCCACTTCATGCTTTCCTACAAAGGGCTTTTAAAAAACCAAGTCAGCTTAGAGAATAATACAATTTTAAAATACATATTTAATGTAACGTTATATATGCATTTTAGTGCTGTCAAATAATTACTCACTTCCAAAATAAATTTTTTTTATGCATAATAATTGTGTACGGTGTGTATATATATATATATATATATATATATATTTAAATGCACAAACATATTAAAGAAAAATTTGTTATATTTGTGTGTTAAATATATGTATACACGATAAAAAATCTCTCTCTCTCTCTCTCTCTATATATATATATATATATATGTATGTGTGTGTGTG
>JAUCMT010000160.1:1633595-1650350 GCA_032357475.1 Enteromius thamalakanensis | reverse complement strand
GTTTAACTGATTGTGTTAATCGGTTAAACTTCAAATCGGTCGGTTAACGGTTAAACGGTTAAAATGAGCATCCCTAGTCAAAGCAGTTACTGTATCAAACATATGACTCGCTTACTACTAAGAATATGTAAATTTACCACTTCTAGGGTACTTTGGAAGTGTTTTCCAACTCTATTCCCAAAGAAACCATCAGTATAGTCCCTTACGTAGAGGAGTCGGATAAGGGTGACATATAAAACCACTGTCTTGGGTGGTTGCTTACTGCTTAAAGTCAAAAGAGCTGAGATATCAGTCCCTAATGTCAGTTGGCAATCCATCTGATCTCCTCTCACTAAATGCTTCTCTTTCCTTCCAAATGTGAACACATCTCTGGTCTGACTGCTCTGCTTAATGGGTTGTAAAGCTAACAGTTTCTTTTTTTTTTGGTAATTCGTTTTGTTTGTTTTTGACAGTAACTGATGAGTGTTATTCCTAATGAGTGTTGAGCTGGGTTTTCGATGAAATGTGAAGTGGAATATGAGTGAAATAACAGATTCATCTCGTCCCATTATTACACGGAGGACTCATATATTTGCGCAGCAGCGATGCTCGCTAACAAAATGATCCCCGCTGTATGTGGCGCTGTCCTCTTTAAGATGAGTGATAAAGAGGCATTCAGAAACCAAGGGCTGCGTCTTCGGCCGTTACGCTTTAATGACACCTTGTGAAATGTGCAGATCTGTGCCTCGTCTGCCATATGCAGCCACTTCATATCAATTAGCTGTTGTCACAGGGACGAAGAAGCGGTTGTGGGAGAGATTGCATGTGCCGGCAACACTAAAACTTAACGGCCGCTCCGCTAGCGCGTAAGCACTTTTTGTACATAACTTGGATTTCACACCATGTCCGATACGTTACATGTGTCTGGCTCATTTTGTAACCCAAGGCTGACTTGTATTGACAATGATTGCTTCCAAAATGAGTGTATTATTGCGGAGAGCCTGACAGAAGCGCCGTTTCGCGACTGGCATGCGGCGCCGCAGCCGTGCAGTTCATTACTCGCCGGCATTGTTAAGCAGCTTGACTGACAGGTCTCATGCATATTATGAGTCGGGTGAGATTGGGTTGTCAGGGCGCGGGTTCATTTGGTCGCTCTTGGCGAGGTAGAGGAGGGTACGGAGATGATCGAAACCATTCCTCAATCCTGTTTATGCTGCCAATGTCACCCGACACTGTGAGGGGTCATATATTAGTCACCTGTGCAAATGAGACTCGCGGAAGAGCGCCGCTCCATCTTTGCTGGATTTGTAAACAACGGCAGTTTGTGCCACATTCATCGCAGGACGGAGAAGCCGCAGATGGTCATCACCTGTCAAAGAGCGGCCTTAATGCGTTGAAAAAGTGCAGACGTCAGCGCGGTCACCTGAGCGCTCCCGTCTTGTTGGCTTCATTACAGTCTGTTAGGTCTGAAATAAATGAAATCGCATTGTACCTGCTTGGGACAGGTGTAAAATGTGGCCGACGTGGGCCTACTTGGCAAAACATTTTCGTTTCTGATTGCGTGCTTAAGTAAAGTATGTTTCTGGCCTTAATCTCTCTGCCCTGGTAGCAGGTGGAGGGATATTACCCAGGCTGCCCTGCAAACAGGGCAGGCCGTGCCTCCGTTTGGCATTGCACAAGCCCCATCTGCTCGCAGCGGAGATGATCCGAGAGCGCTCTCCAGAGCATGCAATGCTGTGTATGATAATACATCACTCCCGTTTCTGCTTAATACCATTAGGAGTAATTACAGATGCCTGAACATGGAGTCAAAGAGAAGCGAAAACCCAGTTCGGATTTCTGAGCTCGACCTTACATGCGTGGAGCAGGCGAGGTTTGCAAGTCCGGTCAATTTAAAAGCATGCGCACAATCAAATACCCCCGCATTAATTACCAAGTGCCATTTGAGCCGTGCTTGCTTCATTAGCTATATTAATTATCATGGTAGTCTGCATTTCTGTGCGAGTGCGAGCCTTTTTTCATTCGCTTCCTCATCAGGAGCCAATTAATTCAATGCAACTGCAGAACAGCTGGTGGCATTTGGACCGCGCATCTCTGCCGCTCTCCTGTGTGTGTATCATTAAAATCAGGTGCAGTAATTATCTGTCGCTGCAGTAGTTGGCAGGAAAAAGAGGGGATCGGAGGGAGGGGTGCGCGAGTCTGGCCGCACGCTACAGCCTCTAATATACCCTGATGATGTTGGTTTAAAATGACATTGTAACTTTAATTAAAGATTACAAAGCAAGCACTGGGATTAATAAAAGACAAAGCATTGTAATGGGAAAGTCCTTAAACGCAATCATGCCAGCAACTCATCCGGTGCGAAAAAGCTTTAGATGTTGGTGGGGTCAGAATCCAGCTTTCTCGCTCACACCATCGCTCAGGGGGGTCAGATTTGGCTGCTTAGCATGGACAGTGTGTGCCTGACGGTAGATGACAGCACTGCAGCTCGAGGGTTATCAGTCACATGGTGATTACAGGTCAGGTGACGCTTAAGCAAAGATGGGGTTGCACTTTCAGGAGGCATGTTCCAGCTGAGCAACGGCTATTGACATATAACCAGATAGCTTTAGTTGTATCAGTTTCAACTTTGAAACTAACTAGGGTTGTTATAATATCAGTTTTACTACATGATTATCATGGCCAAAATAATTCACCAAAGGCCTACCACAGAAATTAGTGTTTATATCAATGTTACACAGTTTAAATATACCGAAACATGATTTCATGGATTAATTGGAATATTATTGTATTTGAAGATCATCATAACCAATCACAGTGATAGCTGTTAAGCATGTGAACACACTGGCCAAACCTTCTCTTCTCCTCTTTGTCCTCCTCCCCCTTCTTCAAGTTGACGACATGGGAACATTCTTTATAAATAAAACAAGACAATAAACACACTCTTCTCTCCACTCTTGGAGGCAGATGTTTCAAAGTTATCTTTTCAATCATCCTACTATCTATCCACTTGATCCTTTCTCCACTCACCTTTTTTCGGGAATTTTTCTGCTTCAGTTACATGTGCGCTGAGCTCACTCAAATCATCAACGCCTCTCTTCACACTGGCACATTTCCCAGAGCGTTTAAGCAGGCTTTGGTAACACCATTGCTTAAGAAACCCTCTGTAAATCCAGCCCTTTTAAAATACTACAGCCCAGTATCACTCTTCCATTCATTGCAAACACACTTGAGGGAATAGTGTTCAACCAAGTCTCTGTTTCTTGCACAAAACAACCTTCAACACAACAACCAATCTGGCTTAAAATGTGACCACTCAACTGAGACTGTCCTGCTCTCGGTTACAGAAGCCGTGAGACTGGCAAGAGCAGCATCCAAATTCCTCAGGACCCATTTTGCTGGATATTCTGTCCATATTCTGTCCACTCTCATGTACATCAGGAACCACACTTGTGTGGCTCAAGCCTTACCTCTCCAGCAGGTCTTTTAGTGTGTCTCAGTGGGTTAAGGCTTCTAAATCACACCTTCTTGTTACTGGAGTTCCTCAAGGCTCAATACTAGGACCACTTCTATTCTCCATCTGTACGTTGCTGGTCATTCAGAAGCATGTTTTTTCCTATCACTGCTATGCTGATGACACTCAACTCTACTTCTCATTCTAATCAGATGATCTGATGGTAGCCTGCTCGCATTGTAGCCTGTCTGACAGACATTTCTGGCTGGATGAAGGACCGTCATCTTTAACTCAACCTTGCTAAGACAGAACTGCTTGTGGATCACAACATCTCCATACAGCTAGGTTTATCAACCATAGCTCCTTCCAGAACAGCCAGGAACCTTGGAGTTGTAATTGACGATCAGTTAAGCATCACAGACCACATTGCTGATATAGCAATCTTGCAGATTTGTCTAAAAATAAATCACCTGAACAAACCTTTAATTAAGGCTTTTTCTGGCCAACCTGTGGAACTGTTTTCAGCAATTCTGTCTTTAGCATTAAACTCCACAAAACTGAACCCAACTGGAGCTGCTCTTCAAAACAATGACGGATACAAAGCTAGTCTTTTTTTAAGTTCTTACGCTTGGTGACAATTACAAAGTAAGAAAAACCAATGAAGTCTTCATTATCATCCACCAATATACTTAAACTTGCTAATTCAGACTTATATGCCCTTCTGAAGTGAACAGTTTGTGGTGCCATTCCAAAGAGGCACAAAATAAGTCTTACCTTTTTCTGGACTGTTCCCAGCTGGTGGGAATTTCTACTCTTGTTCTTTTCTATTCGTTTTGGTGTAATGTATTTAAAAAACAACACAGTGTTAGACTAAATGAGATTTGTCACGTTACTTGTATACTGCTGCTCTCGTTACTCTGATTGCTTCTTTTATTCTTCTTATTTGTAAGTCGCTTTGGATGAGTGTCTGCTAAATGACTGTGACTTCTGAATCATTCATTATGCTGTAAGGTCAAGTTAAGCACAAGATGTGTAATTCTTACCTTGGGAAATATATTGGGTTATCCGACAGCATACAAATAATAGTGTGCTGTATAAATGATTCTTTTTTTCTTCCACGTTTAACTCGGTCTGTCGTCTCTGTGTTTCAGAGCTGGATAAGGAGGACAGCTGCGGGGAGATGTCTGTTCCCAGCAGCCCCCAGAACGAGGCCATCCAGCACAGCTCCATCAGCACATCCAACGGCGTCAGCTCCTCCACAGCAGCCACGGCAGCCCTCGCAACCGGCCCCGCTCTGGGGCCCGCCGCAGAACTCAGCACAGAGGACGAAGACGGCTCTTCCTCTCACGCCCAGTCTTCAGGAAGCTGATCAGGCCTCTGATTGGTCGCTTTGATTCCTGGCAGCCATGTTGAAATGAGACACAGTCTCATTTTCATTTCAGCTCTTTTCAATCCAGTGCATTTTTACAAAGAGTTGTGAGTACAGTAATCGGGGAAGGCACTTAAGAGGATATGCAGAAATCGTACGGATTGTTTTCTGGTTTTTCCATGTGTGGTGTATGTATTGAGGATCGAGACGGAGCGGTTCACGTCAGTCCTGATGTGTCCGGATTCATAATGAGAGGAAACTGACTTACAGGAGCACTATCAAAGGAAGAATCGGCCACTTTATAATTTATTTGACTTTTATATTTTGCACACGAAGGGAGAGCTTGACACAAGCATTTTCAGCTGATGTTTCAGAGTAGCTTTAAAACTGATCGTCAGTCTTCTAGAAATAGTGAGGTGGTGTTGTGTGAATGTTTCGTACGGATCCTGGCAAGGTTTTCTGACTTGAATGATTGTTCATTGAGCAGTGATTGTAGGAGTGCATTATGCTTACTTTGATATGTGCAGGAAATTACAATAACACGTTTCTTTTACAGTTTAACTGCAACGAAGTTGGTGAAATAGTCTTGCCTGAGAGCTTTTCATGATCTTATTTTGATAAGAACCTTAATGCTTTTTTACAAGTGATTTTCTTCCGCTTAACTTACAGAGTGGCTGACTTTGTATCTGTGGTGTCTGACTCTTAGAAACATTGAGAAAAGCTCATTAGTTGATTTGACTTTGGTTGTCTTTCTGATTACAGTGTAATTAAGGAAGCATTGTATATGCCATTATGGTGAAATCATTGTATATGATCTCTACTGGTACTATGTTTGTCTTAGGATCATGACTACAAAAAAAAAGAAAGAAAAAAAATCACCTGAACAAACCTTTAATTAAGGCTTTTTCTGGCCAATCTGAGGAACTGTTTTCAGCAATTCTGTCTTTAGCATTAAACTCCACAAAACTGAACCCAACTGGAGCTGCTCTTCAAAACAATGACGGATACAAAACTAGTCTTTAAGTTCTTACGCTTGGTGACAATTACTAAGAAAAACCGATGAAGTCTTTGATTGTCATCCTCTTTTTAAAATCTATTGGCTTACTACTGTGTAGTTCTACAAGACTTTGCTGCGTTTCGTTCTGCTTTTAAGTCATCTTGATTTTGGTTTTGAAGGTAAATTTGTATGACAGTTGTTCTGTGCTTTACCTGCATGACTGAATTCTCTGAGAGAAGTAGACCAGTGTTTCAGCCATGTCTCTGTCGCAGCTGAACATCTCCTTACTCTTAGATATTCAGCCAGGAACTGGCAGCTTTACAATGGGGGTTTTGTTCTTACATTTGCTAGATCCACTTTGGAAAAAAAGGATGTGATAATTATTGTGTTGGCGGTCAACTTGTAACTTGTGAAAGTTATGTATAAATTATAATAAATGAATGAAACGTTGTAATAAATCTTTTAATAGCTATTTAAAGCATCAGTCATTTTGGAGATTTTGTCATTGGTTTTTTTTTTGTCTTATTTGAATGATATTTTGCTTTGTAAATTCTGCCATCTAGTGGAGAATCCTGGACAAATTCAACGCTGCCTTTTGTCACCGCTTTTCCAAAACATTTGGATGAACTGTCCTGGCTGTTGACTTGCTGGTAAGTTTTGTGGGCTATCTGCTTGTGTTCATGTTTGATAGAAAAAAGGAATATCATATATCTGATTGACATACCCTAAACTAAGCTTCTCATTTTTCAAAAAACAGTATAAAAAAAGAGAAGAAAGTCATATGAAATGCACAGCAGTGGGTGTAGAAACAGAACGTTGCTCTGTTTAATACTAATCCATTAAATGTACGTTAATGGCAATGCTGGAAAGATATATGGTGCCACTTTGTACTAGGTGGTCTAAGATACTAGGTGCTAGGTTAGGGAAAGGTTTAAGGGTGGGTTAAGGTGTATACATTTAATTACAGATGTATTGACATTACATACAGGTATTTAAAATGCTAGCCTTTATATGCCTTTCAGCATTCATAGCCTTGCAAAACAAGCGAGCTGCTCATACCATATGCACTTAAGCACCATCAGATAAGCTTTCGTTTGAACTGAACACTGATGATAACACGCTAAAGGCCTGCATCTCTTTATCTTGGAGGACATGGCATCTTTTATTTCCAACAAAAATGGCATTTGTACTGAACATAGAACACTTTTCCACTCAAACAGTCCATTTTAAACACCGCAGGACCTCTGGACCATGTTCACATAGGGCTTCCTTTTTGCATGATCTGAAGATGGCACTGTGGATTGTGTTTACCGATGGTTGTTTCTAGAAGTATTCCTGGGTCTGTGTAGTAACATCAATGACAGAATCATGTGCTGAGTGAAGCAGTGTGATCTGAGGGCCCGAAAACCACGGGCATCCAGCCAAACTCTTCGTCCTTGTTCCTCGGGACCCACTGCTCTGCACATTTTGCATGTCTCATATCTGACAGACTCATTTGAGTTCATGGAGCTCTTTCTTAATAAGCTGATGATCTGAATCAGGAGTTCAAATTAGGGAGACATACAAAACGTGCAGAGCTGTGGGTCCCCAGGAACAAGTTTGAAACCACTGCCTTTAAGCCGAGTTCAGACTGCACGATTTCCAAAGCAGTCATGTCACAGATGTTTTCATACCCCATGCGTGACTATCTGGGGTGTCATTCAGTCGCTGCGGTGTTCACACTGTATGATAGATCGGTGACAGGGGGTTTCACATTGCTTGGCTTTACAATAGGAAGAATCACCAACAACTTTGTCTCACTGCCAAACACACACGAGAAGTGACATGGAAACAAGACCGGAGTTTTCACTGAGGCTGGGATTATTATTAAAAATAATTGCAAGCAAAATAAGCTTGTCATACATTGCATGTGCGCTCATTTGCAACGAAAAATATATTATGGACGAAGATAACTACCTTCTATACCTTCTTAACTCCTCCCCCAACTTCCCGCTGCCCTGGATGCTGCTCTCTCATTGGCTGTAGGTAATCGCCGATGTTATTCAGTCAGAACACATTCACACGGCATGATTCTGAATCGCCGACAGGTCCAGATATTTAGCATGCCAAATATCTCACGGGTGTCGGCGATACGCAATCTTTTACAGGCTGGAGTGCCTCTGCCCTTCTTTACTTCTGAGGGACTCTAAAACAGTGGTTTTCAAGCCTGTCCTACAAGCACCCCTACCGTGTACATGTCTCCATCATGTCTGAATCAGGTGTGTCTGATAAGAGAGACGTGCATAGGGCAGAGGTGCTTGTAGGACAGGCTTGAAAAGCACTGCTGATCCTGTTACAGACCTGATGTCTATTCACGGGATCAGTTGCTAGATGTTCTCCCGGCGGAACTTTTCTGCCCTTTGTTGCCCCCGTGCCAACTTTTTTGAAACCTGCAGGCATCAAATTTGAAATGAGCTCATTTAGTGGATAAGTGTGAATGTCTCAGAGGAAACGGACGTTCTCTGTTCTGTTCTGAGTCAAATTGTCTCATGTTGCAATTTCCAGAAGAAGAACCATGTCATCACTCTTCAGGCAAAAATAACCATTACTTCATCCTTCAGCGACACGCCTCGCACGTCTTTTTAGTCTTGTCGTATTCAAAAAAGTATATTTACTTTAATTCAGCGGCAGGAAATGAGAGCTGAACAATAACTGCAGTGTCAGGGGCTCATGTCCTCTTGAGCAGAACCGCTGGGTGGCTATTGTGTGCGCTTCCTGTTAGTGTGTGTACTCACTTCTGTCACCATCTGGAGAACATGTTGGAGAGTTTGTTTTACTTTTAAAAGTTTAAACCAATGCAAGTTACAAGCTTTTGCAGGCCTTCAAAGAGTGCTTTGGGATCCCATGGCTTACTAAGTAGACAAGGTTTCACAATCATATAATGGGGAAGTTTGGGGAAGGTATAATGCATTTTGTAAGACTGCTGCTCACTGAGGATTGGGTTTAGGAGTAATTCCTTCATGTTTGTATAAACTAGGCATACACATTCATATGCAATTGTTAATATGGTTACAAATAAATGAAACTACAACACAGTAAATTAAGTCACATTTTAAACAAGTTTTCAGTCCAAACTGAAGATAAGACAAAAAGACTGTACTGCAAAATGAAAACTTGTATATGGAGAGAGAGAGAGCTGGGTACTAACTGATAACATCTGATATCAGATTCCAAATAAGTATGTGTAATCAATTACATTACATTTTAAAATATGTATAATAATTTATTTATTACTTGATTAGATATATTCACAAAATACTAGAAATTATTAATAATCTATTGATTCTTTTTAATCTTTTACATTTTATTTAGACTATACCCACACACACACACACACACAAATCCAAATAAGAATAGTAAATTGGAATAACAAATCAGAATCAAATCCAGCATCATGCTTGTGAATTAGATTTGAAGCATATGGTTCCCACGCACCTATATTGTGTATTCTCTCTATATACAATAATGATGACAAACTTCTTAAAACTGCATTTATTTAACAGTAGTGTCGCGCTCAGCAGCATCATGTCGTCACAGAGGGGGTCTCCATGGTAACACGCCGGGAGGAGGCTGCAGTCCCCGAGGAAGAGCGCGCCCGCGCGCGTGTGTGTGTGTGTGGATCAGGTCATGTGGTCTTACAAGATGGCGACTTCAGTGCTGGGATGTAAGGAGTGAAGCAGAGCTCCAGAGAAGCGCTGAACACAGTCACCGGTACCGGATCACCTCTCATCCCCGCGCACGTGCGTCTCCCGCGGCGTCGGAGCCGGAGCGAATGAAAGTTGACTTCGGCGGCAGCTTGTAGCAACGCATTCCCACATTGAGCAATTCATCAAACCCTTTCTCCTCCTGAATATAAGGCTGTTTGCCATACAATCGGGCTCTTTCCTCATGGAATAGCTGTGGATGTTAAAATATAAAAACGCGTGTGCAGTTCAAAGCTTTGTGCGCCAGGATCATTGACTGCGATGGCCATCCATGTGTTCGGTGAGTCTTTCTCAATTGATCGCTTTTATTCGGAGTTTGGATGACGACAGATCGATGTGTCTCTGTGTGTGTGTGAGAGAGAGCAAAACACATGCAAATAGCTTTAATAGAGATATGCAATGATAACATGAAGCACTGCGTCATCGTCGGAGTAAACGAGCAGTGTTTTATTGTATTGCGCGGACGCGGACACAAACGCAAACACGCATCGTTTGTGCGGCTTCACAATGAGATCATGTGGTCAAAATAACTTCAAAATGACTTCATCCTGCGGTTTGTTTATTGTCTGACGTTAAACAGACATTCTTCTCTTTTGTGTCTCCTCGTCTTCAGTGTTATTGTTATTGTCATGTTGAAGTGCTCACACTGTGATAGCGCAGTGCAGATTGTGCTTCATGGCAACAGGTAAATCATTATTATGGGCGAAAATGAAGATTATAAAATGCCGTGGCTTCATCTCAAAAAATGAGTAATATCCATGTTGTTTATGAGCTCATATTAATTAGGTGAATATGTATATCCTGCCTATGTGAAATTAAAATTAATTTGTCACTGCAAGAATGTTTTGAATAAAAAATGAAAAGTTGATGAAATGCATCTAAATGTACACTAATGCTTTCAGTTTTAAGCTAAAACATGGATATGTTATATTTGTCAATTACTAAAACATATATGTGACCATGGACCATAAAATCAGTCAGACGAGTCAGTGTTTTTCTAATTGAGGTTGATTAATCATTTAAATCTGAATAAATAAGGATATGCAAAAATGTGGAAACAAATATTAAGAAAATCACCTTTAAAGTTGTCCAGAGGAAGTTCAATGCATATTCCTAATTAAAATATATTTATTGTAGGACATTTACAAAAATGTTTACTTAATAAACTTCTTTTATCTTTGGCATAAATGACAATGTATCATTTTGACCTGCACAATGTACTGTTGGCTAATAATACAATTTGTAATAATAATAATACAATTTACAAATATACCTGTGCTACTTAAGACTGCTCTTGTCCTCCAGCCTGAGCTCAAACACTTGTTGAAGTCACGGAGAGGAAGTGTGTTTGCTCTTATCTCTGGATAAGGAAGCAGCCATTTTCTATTAATACAGTATGTAGTGCTGAATCATGCACAGATACTCCTATCCATCACTCTCACCGCTCTTTCCAGACGCTTTGAATATATTCAGACGCTTCTCTAGCGTTTGTGATGATGAACATAATAGAAGGGTGTTTTTTCTATGCTTCTGTGAAAGGAAGAGGAAGCTGAGTGAGAGTTGCTCTATTGTTCCTGAAGGGCTTGCAGCAGGGCTTTCCTGCATGGACTCATTCATCTTCTGAGGAGCGCTCTGAAGAACCAGTTTAACCGTTTCCTTCCAGCAGATTCACTGAATACTGTCATGTGAAAAATTATATAGAATATTGTATTCAGTTATTATTTATTATTTTTGCATACATTTTTATTATTAATATATTGCATAGCTTGTCTGAGTACTTTTATACGATCCTTTTGTGATTCGTATCTGGCAAAAATAAATGAATTGCCTGTGGTCAGGTGACTTATAATGACTAATAAAATAGCATCATAATATAATGAATTACTCTCTAACTGAGCAAACTTGCTACGTTTTCTGTTTTAAAAAAATCAACAAAACATTTTGCATAAGATAAAAGCTTCAGTCATGTTTCTAAATGAATCTGCATTGGTTCTTCATAGTGTATTAACGTTTGTGCTTTTTTAATGCTGACCATGACTGCTTTTACTCTATCAAAAAAAACGGTTGTAGTGTGAAATATTATTACAATTCAGAGTAACTTGATATTGTTCAATGTAATATATTTGTGTGATGGTAGAGCTGAATTTTAGCATCGATACTCCAGTTGTCACTTGTTCCTTCAGAAATCATTCAATAAGATGATTTAATGCTTAAAACTCTGACCACAGGAATACATAACTTTTTAAAATATAAAAAAAAACATTTTTAATTCTAATAATATTTCACAATATTACTAATAAAATGTGATTCAGTTAAGTGTTTGATTAATCTTATTCAGTTAATCTATGATTGGCGTTGTAAAACACAAGGAGAAGAACAGTAGGCTTATAAATGTGATGGTAATACAAAGAAAAAGTAATAAGATCCCTGCAAGTCCTCCTGTTGTCCAGCAGATGGTGTGCTATGATGGTGGAGGTTGATGTGAAGTGCTGCTGTTTACTCGGGATCACATGCTGCCGGGTTACTGGACTTTTAAAATAATGAATAAATCCAGTCCAAGGTCAAGCTGCTGAAATGTTATTGTTGGTGTGTATTTATATATATATATATATAACATTTATACGTGACCCTGGACAACAAAACCAGTTGTAAGTGTTAATTTTCCAAAATTAAGATTTATACATGATCTGAAAGCTGAATAAATAAGCTTGTGGATGGAGAGGGCAATATTTGACCGAGATACAGCTATATGAAAATCTGGAATCTGAGGGTTCAGAAAAATCTAAACACTGAGAAAATCACCTTTAAAGTTGATTAAATGAAGATCTTATCAATGCATATTACTAATCAAAAATGAAGTTTTAATATATTTCCGGTAAGAAGTTGACTAAACACCTTCATGGAACATGATCTTTACTAACTATCTTAAGGTTTTTTGGCAAAAAAGAAAAATCAATCATTTTGACCCATGCAATGTATTTTTGGCTATTGCTATATATATATAAATGATATGTTAATGTTATTGTCTAGGCACTGTCGGCAAGTTTGTTGTTTTGATGCATGTGGTGTATTTTATTAATTGAATCTTCTCTTATTTCTCTCAGATAATGACGAGTACAGACCACCTGTTTGGAAGTCCTACTGTGAGTGTTCTTCTCATTTCAGCTACAGCTATACACTTAAGCACAGAGTTAAATAGTTTGACTGTACTTAATATATGCTTAAGGTTAGGATTAGGGTTTGTCTTTAGGGTTACATGCGTGTAATTATGCCTAATTAATTATAATAGTAGATACATGTAACAAGACAAAGCGTAAAATAAAGCATTAACAGAAGTCATCTTTCACAGGTGAACATCTTCTACAAGAGAAGTAAATGATTGATTGTATCTGGACTCAAATGAAGTGTCTTCTCTTAACTGTGTCCTGCAAGTCTTGTAAAATATGGGTCAATCCTCATATCCAGTAACATGTTGCCTTTAGAATTTTTGGGAAAAACAAGTTATGTGCTTTTCATGTTCTTAGCATTCTACCAAAATAGTGAATGACCCGTATACAAATATGCATTTACATGTCATTTATTTAATTGTCAGAATTGTTGCATTGTATAATTTCCTTTTTTTGTTGTATATATATATTCCTGTGGTGAAATGCTTGTGGTGTTTTGTTGTAATAGTGTACCAGCTCCAGCAGGAGGCGCCACATCCGCGTAGAGTCACCTGCATATCTGAGGTGAGTGATAAAGCCTTTATAATATAGCCTCCTTGAATATATACAGATTTGAACAAATGTATACATTTTACATTTTGGCCTCCTGGAGGAAAACTAATGCAGGACCACAAAACGGTAACCTGCTAGTATAGCATGCCAGGACCGGCTCCTCAAATCAGAATGCTTCTGTTGACCGTGTCATGTGCCGGTTTGTTCCTCAGTGCATATAGTTAGATTTTTTTTAATGCAAAGTAAATGTTTTAAGTTCAGTCAGGATGTAATTTAGGTCACCCATCTTCATTGAATTACAAATGCATGCCTTAATTGCATGATGGTCTAGACTTTCAGTAGCCTCCAGAGGCGAGGTGCAGAATGAAGACGAGTCTGCGCCCGGCGCTGCTCCATTAGTCAGGCGGATATTAGTGGCAGTAATTAAGGAGCGAGAGAGATGCTGCTTCTGAATTATTCATCTGTATGGGGATGATCTTGTGTTTGTGGTCCAGCTCTGTGTTTAGAGATGAGGCCAAACATTCAGGCTCACAGTCTGCAGGTGCTTTATCAACCGCTTTCTAACAGATAAACCTTTGTTAGGAAATCTGATGGTCATTTGGTTAATTATTTGACGGTGATCACAGGGGTTTGTAATATGTTGGAGATTATATCTGTATTGTTTTTTTTTTTTTTTTTTTTTTTCAAATCAGAATTGAAGGAATCATTCTCCAAAAAATGAAAAATTGCTGTTAATTTAGTGACCCTCAGGCTTTCCATAATGACTTTTTACCTTTAGTTAAACAGTAAAGAAGATTTTAGCAGAAACAATTGTCCTTGGTGATTCAGAAAATGCTAGTTTTGGATTGCAACATTATTTTCATGTTGATTTTATGTATTTAGTTTTTTAATTATTGGCAGCACAACACATACTGTGCTGGTTTAATTTTTTTTTAGGAAACTAAAACCTCTTATATGACTCTGTTTGTGTGGTTATTTCACTCACAATTAAACACGCATATCCCAAATTAAATTTTTTAGTGTTTTTTATTTTTTTTTTCCCATTTAATCCAAATTAATTATAAGGAGCAGAACAAATGAGTTTAATTAAATTGTTTTTTTATTTTTTTGAATATATATTTTTTGAATTTATTTTATATTTTTGAAGCGTAATGCAGTTTATTATTTCTTCTTTTCAGTTTTGTGATCAAATAGGATTTACCATTATATCTTTTTCGTTTTCTTTTGACTCTTTTCTTGAAATTGTGCTGGGGTGGGCGATATGACCAAAATCTTTTATCATGATATGAGTCATTTTAATCCATATCAATGACAAAAATCACAATATAGTTAGTTGTTGGTTTAAATAATGTCTTTATGATATCTGATTTTTTTTTGTATCAATTAAATTTGAATTGATACTTGGCTGTGACCCATTAAAAATAGCTTCATTTGTTTCCAGGGATAATATTTTTATAAAAACCATCATAACATGAGGATTCAAAGCACATCACGCTCAGAGCTTGTGTCAACCGAGAAAATCAGCTATAAAAGGAAAAAAAGGCTCAAATGCCAAATATATATTTTTTGTAAATAAATAATAAATTAACAAAACAAAAGAAAAAAACGCATCCTATATTAATTTTTGTGGTGCGCTCTTGAAAGTAGCATCCAATTATTTACAGAAGCACGACTGTTTTTATTGTGAATGTACATAAATAAAATAAATATTTAGAATAGTTTCCAATAATGTCTTATTTTTGAAGTATAGTAAGCGTTCCAGAAAAATCAAGTGATCCTGTCTGCGCCTTAAGCTACTAACTCCTCAACTATATCCTGAACAAAATTAGACCTAATACATTTTAACTTTCAAATTATTAAAAAGAAACATCAAATTGTTTGAGAGGTAACTCATCTTTTTACTATCTAAATTTTAGATGCACTAACATGAATATGATGTAATGTGCATCTGAACTAGGCTGAACACAGACGCTGCTGATAGGCTAATTCTATCATGTGACACTATCTTTTTTTGCATTAAAGCTAATTTTCTCAACAAAAGGTGTTTCCAAGCAACTTTTTGAGACATTTGAAGAATCGATGGAGAATTAAACAGGAAAATACTGTTTCGACATTTACAAAACTCTATGGATTATTAGTATTTCCTTCAGCTATATCGCTAAAACATTCGAAGCGCTAAATATTTTTTCCGCTAAAACTCCTTGGATGGAAACCTGGCTAGTGTCAAAAAACTAATACTGGCTTAAATGAGGGAAAAAACATGCTCACTGAAGACAAGTAAACCATCAGAGATCAAATTAGAAACAGTAGGACAGGCAGGAAACTACAGTAGAACAAATAAGAAATACTGCATGCAGAGTATAAAGTCAAATCACATGTATAAAAACATTTATAATGCAAACTCTGTAACTGATATGAATACTACTAAGCAGTGTTGGGAGTAACACATTACAAAAGTTATACCTTACAGTAATATATAGATTACAGTAATAATTACTTTTAGCTGTAAGGCAGTAGTGTTAGCCATTACTAATCAGGTTTCAGTAATATTTTACTCTGTACATGTTCTGTACAACACACTCTTAGCCAACATTTTTATTGTTCAAAAAACAGCAAGATATTAACGGATAAAAATGCTGCAAGTCAGCACTATTTTCTGTTGGTGGTCAGTTATTATCTATGTGTTTGTAAACAAATACTAAAAGACAGCTTCTAATATATACAGTATGTGTTGAATTGAATTTATCTCGCTCTCTCTGGAGTAACCTTGTATGTGTGACGCGCTCAAGTGAAGGTGTATTTAGGGCAGGTTTTACAGGAGCGTCGCGAGGCTACTGACCCTACAGTGGAAAGAGTGGCATGGTTTGGTCCTCTGTGTTCCAGCTCTGAGGCTATTAGCTCTCACCGGCTCACACAGGCCAGTGGCCCGAGCACGGCTTTATTTTCCTTCTACTAAATGGCTTATACTGTTTCATCTAATACAACAGTTCAGTTTTGTGTGTAATGGCAAAATAATTATATTTCGTTTAGTTTGTTTTAAGTTAATTTAGAAAGATGCTTGGAGCATTTTTGTTCATTAAATATAAGTTTTTGTTTGACAATAAGTTTTCGTAATGACAAAGTGGCCAGCGGCAGCCAGTGTTGATCATAAACTATATTTGATCAATTTAAAATGCAATGAAAACATTTCAAGCATATGACAATGTTTAAAAGTTAAACCGCCTCCAGTGGAAACTAAATGAGTATTATATCATTCAGAACAGTACAGGTCTACATTTATTTGGCTGCACTGACAGCATCTTGAACAGGAGCGCTTCACAAAAATGAACCGAAACTCAGCGAAAAAAGACAAATACAAAAACGCTTAACATCGAAAAAACAAAACCTCTTTCATTATAATTTGAATAAAGATGACTTAAGGTGCTTCAGAGGAGATGTATCTCTGTGACACAGACTCAGAAAACACTACAAAATCGAAATATCTTTCTACTATT